>CAJVPJ010000237.1:0-32595 GCA_910592205.1 Paraglomus occultum | reverse complement strand
TACATAAAGTGCGCGGACTGTAAGTCATTTTTACTCAATCTAATGCTCTTATAGCTCAGAAACATTACTCTTAACTGATTACTTTTTTTACTTACAGATTCTCGATGCTCTTAGTTTAATGTCTGGATTCTACGCTCTGGTGTTTGGAATATACGTTTGTTTATTCGGTAAGCAAATCTTTTGTGTGTGTAAATCAATACAAATACAGCTTTTGCCGAATTAATTATTGATCGGGATACCTATTTTCGTTCTCTAAAAAAAAAAAAAAAGGTGCTTCCCCGATATTACCATGGGGTATGTGCCAGTCCTGGTGTTTGCGCAAGCAAGTCAAAGACAGTCTTGCAAAAAAATATCCAAAATACATACCGCTTATTGACCCAGTTGACGCTACCGTAGAAGTCAGACAACGAATAGCATATCTCGAGGATTTCCTTAAAGATTATGTAGTTGAAGTAGATGTATTGGAAGAGACAGAAGAGACAGATGAGGCTCTGACTGCGGCTGAAAAAGATGAACTCGCCACGGGATCAAGACAGTCACTTGCACCTGTTAGCGAAGAGTGAATGAATTACTGACGATGGAGCCATTGGACAGACTATTTAAAAATCCCACGTAAAACACGCCAAGTAAATAAGTATGAATATAATATTTAGAAATAATTTATTCAGTAAATACAAATTAAATTAATAAATAATTTCGAACTTCAACAAAGAAGCTTGACAGTAGTGATGGAAATGGGAATTCATTTAATAATTTATTCGGGGTTTTTATTGTTCAAATATTAACATCTTTGCGCGTTTAATCCATCCGACCCCAGACAAACTAGCTCTTACTGAATTTTTATTGATCATTCTCTGGTGATTGATCGATTGACCTCACCTCTCCGAGTCGAATATTAAACGATGAACTAACATATAATAATTAACGCTGTCGGTGTTGCACAGTTCAAACATTTTAAATTTCGCTTTTTCTTTATTGTCTCGTGTGGGATGCCACATAATCTACCCTAAAAGTATCGGTATCCCCCTATCATGATAGTAAGAGAAAAATCATTAAAACGCCAAACAAAATTGTTGACGCCTTTGTTCCTTTGCTACAGCAGAATAAATGCATTCATTGGATTTTACGCTCAAAGTTAGACAAAGAATAAATGTCCAACATGAAAGAATATTCTTTTTACTAAGAATTACTGACATTCCATATAAAGTACATTATAATGACGGGGGTTAATTGCATCACCATGCAGATTTAGGTGCACAAACGGAATACAGTATAGTAATACGAAATACATATGGGTTACATGTACATACATACACCCAAGTATTTCAAAAGTACGACCTAACTATTTGGTACTGATAAGATTCTGGGGTCCCTATTCTTCCCCCAAAACCATCGATAACTGTTGACCGTCTGCTTGAATTGGCCCTTCGCTGATGTTGTGTTTTGCTTTGGTCGTCCGAGAGGGAGTCTGTATTCAAATTAATTCCAAAACTTAGTTCCTAAACTCGATCTGATATATACATATGCAAGAATTATCAGGGGTCATCTCCTCGCCTTACCACTTTTACACGAGATTTTAAACCTTTTTTTTGTAGTCCCTTTGTAATGATTTTATCTTATTCTGTATTGCTTGGCTGGAAGAGCCTCTTTTGTATAGACCTACTACAAGAAAACCATTTGCCTTATTGATAAGTATGGTGAAAGAATCTTTCCTTTTCGCTTTCCATCTGTATATGTCATTGTTTCGAAAAGGTAGCAAGCCGCATGTACTTCATCAGTAGGCAAAGCTCTAATTCGATCAATTAATTGGGCTCTTTTTTTTTTCTATATTACTCGCGATTTCGGATGTATCAACTACACTAGCGATAACACCGATGCTCATAGACGATCCAATAGTAACGCAGTATATTCACTTTCCGCTATAATAGGGACATTCTCACTTTCCGTTGTTATCGTAGAATCTACTGATAAGCCAGACGGACCAAGTGCTCTGACATCTTCCGAAACAATATTAGGATCGATGGAAGTTTCAGTTTCTGGACGAATTTTTCTTCCTCGAGGGCGAATTCTGTCCAAGTGTCTAGCCATTTTGCTGCGTCGTGGCATTTTGATATTGATTTATTATTAACAAAAACAGGTGTGTTTCCCGAGCCGTTATTACAATCTTTCGTGATTACACGATTTTCGATTCAATCCAAGCTTTGGTAGTGGCTTAGAAAATTTATTATTACCGGTTAATGATCGACGTGAAATTTTGGGCAATAAAGTCATTGATTAATTACGAAACATGTTATGCGACATAGATAATTGTTGGCGCCTGATTGTTTTAGTCAAAGTGACGTTCCAGATGTGTTATCAGAAATCACGTCAACCGCGAATACGTGATTGTTAATAATGACAGCTTTTTTGTCTTGGATGAGTTGTATGCGATCTGCGGATACTTAATATGGGCATTGTGATCTACATGGCGTGATAGTAAGGATTTTCGTATAATGATACGTTTTACGCGAATCAACCTTTGACCCAGAAGTCTTTCATACTCGCCAATTACTCACAAATTTGCATACATCTTGTTGGTAATACGCTGACAGAACTGAATGTAGGCATTCACAAAATACCTATACTTTACAATTTCGATGGGGACCGTTTTGAAGATAAGTTTGCATACTAATCAAATTTACTTTTTTTCACGTGCCGTTCTTAACATTTCCAGAACGTCTCCAATATGTAACTAATTTAGAAGTAAGAAACCGGCTGTATAAAACAATACAACTGGTCTGCAAGCGGTAACATTAAAATCGACATTCCTTGCATGTTTAATTTGCAGAAAAAAATTCACGGCTTGACCTGTTTGACATGGTCGGAATTAGGCACAAATTCTCGTATAAATTCTTATAAGGCTATAAACAATCAGTAATTACCACAACTGACTGAGATATACAAATTTTTTGTAATATGTTGGAACCACTACTGTTAGCGAAAGGTCATGTATTAAGTTAATTCAGATAGCCATCTATAGATACCCGAGAAATAATAGACGCGGAGAAAGAAATGGCATACGTAAAACTAGTCCTCGTATGCATAGGCTGTCAGCTTACTTTATTTGATTGTTAAATACACATTAAAGCTCTTTCTTAAATGGAACGTATTCTGATAGTTACAACTCCTCGCATTACAAGATCGAATTGTTTTTCCATTTGACAAATCGAATGCACAAATCATATGGTATAAAATACAATCGTATTCTTTACAGTCATCCAGTCTATAAGCACAATTGGGTTATAATAATACCCTTTTACAGAATTAGACCAATTTGTTTATAGTTACTGTAGCGGAACCAACAATTGTCGACTTTATCCTTTGCCTACAGTCTTGAGAAACTTGTAAATAGTTTCTATCTTGTGAGTCCGCATTCCCGCGGCTTTGCGAAAGCTGCCTCAGTTCTCACATTATTGTTTGCAACTTGCTCCTTGTAAGCTAACAAGCGCAAAGCTAACTTGCCGGTAGCTTTTTCGTGATTGACCCAAAATAAGTTTTGTTTCCATCCAATTAATGTTAACGTTAAATCCCAAAATTGTATTCATTACTCGAAAATGGTCATTCAGTCCCGCAAAATCTGGATGGTAAATATTTTTAAAAGTGCATTTTGACATTAATCCGGAAGTTATTTAATATTTCGTTTTTGTTTAGATCGAGTATATCGGCCAATTAAATTACCCATTAATATTAAATATTATAGTCGATATAAATCTCTCAGTCTAGAAATAGAAGTGGCCAAAAAACGTGTTGCCTTGACTGGAGCAAAGTATCTAATTGATAAAAACAAGGCCATATGAAAATCAGGTTGTGAGTGAGGAACAAATGACGAATGAGGAAAGTGTCAAGTTGGTAAATGGCTCAAGAGCCAGAGAATAATGTAAAGCGTCTGATAATTAGCAAACGTGGTAATTACACAATCGACTTTTCCAAGCTTATTGTCAGTCTAGCATTGTTTAATACTTTTGGTAAATCTTGGGTCATTTACTCTTCTTTTTTTTCAACGTAAAAACTTAAATCTTTAATCGATTGGTTAGTTTGTTATAATGTATGTCACGAGATTTCGCACCTCATTATAGTCTTAGGGTTTCGTGTCTTCACTGTAAAGAGAGCCCCTGTGTACAGAATTATTACACAAAAAATTATAGTGTTTGCGATAACTCGTTTAAATTTGATACTGCTGCGATGCAATTAATTTACTTTGTTTTTCTATATCATACAGCAGTTGTCGCATGAGTAACAAATTTATTTCTATTTTGTCATTATGACCTTGTCAGTGTTGTCTAACAATTGTAATTAAATTCTTTCTTCTGCTTAATGCGTTTAGACACCACTAAATCTGTATTAGAATATTTGGCATGAATTTTTTTGCGTCGCATGGTAATAATTAAGAGATATGGTTACATTTATTAATGTATACCAAACAATTACTTTAATGCTGTTGGTATAAATAAAAACTTTTATACAACAATAGTCAATTTTCCTTAGATTCTGTGGTATAATTGTTGTTATCATTATATCATGGGTACCCTTATTTGGATACGAGTACGGGAGGTACATCGTACAGGGCGTAAAAAAGCGCGCGCACATTAAATAATGAATCACCGAGACAAGAACGATGACTGAAGCTAAATTAGAACATCCCCCTGTCGGCAAACACGCGTACGCGAAATATTATCGCTCTCCCACAAACCACGGAAATTCATCGCTATACTTGTCGTTTTTTCAGTTAAAGATACGAGACTTTTGCAGACGTATTCGATTCCAACAGATATATAAAATGACCCTTCAGCTTCAATGAGAGAAAAACAATTAAACTTAGCAATCGAAACAATACAGTCGCACCTTGACATAGTTACAGCGTCAAATTGAGTGGCTATAACAACGTATGAGGATATCGAGTAGTCACTCAATAGGCCTGTAAATTGCAACGTGTGACTAATTGCAAATGTAAAAGTGACCATATCGCAGTGCGACTGTACACTCAGCTTGGCATTTTATTAAAAAACCAGTATTTTCAAAATAAGTAAAATCTCTGAATCAGAGCATATTTTGTCATCAAATTTAATACCTGACCAATATAAAAGATGGTTTTCATCACAGTCTCACTTATTTCACAGGTAAATGTGTTAACTTACTCAAAAATTTTTGGGTAAATATTCAAGAGATTCAATGTACAGTCAGACCTCTCTAAATGCAACTCTCTTAATGCAACTTTTCTCTAAATGCACAGCAATTGCTCAGTCCCATGATGGGACTTAAGAGATAAGTGCACGTTCTATGTTCTGCAATTGCAAGCTTTCTTTCCGCCCCTATCTCTATATGAATGTTTCTCTAAATGCAATTCATATGATTATTGGTCTGCAAATTATTACGTAATAAACGTTTATGACGTCTTCTATTGTTACATAATTAGACTAAGGGGTCGAATGACCTATTATTATTATTACTGTCACATTTGGATTACAAGGTTATATTTTAACTGGGTTATGGAGGTAGGGGGGTGGTTACTTCATAACATTACATCGACTATCCGGAAGAAAGTATTACAGAAGTGATACTTACAGATCAGGAGATCACAGACTTAGTTGCAGGAAGAATTGAAGTCCTTAGAAAGTTTTCAATTAGAAACAAAAGAATTGTCACACATGAAGTTGAAGACATGGAAGATGTAGGAGTGGAAATGTAGACGAGGATGATAGTGTAGAAAGACAAAGGGTTACCCACAAGGAGGCGCTTAACTGTTTAGAAACATATTTTATGGATTAGTACGATTAAGATTGTAAGACGACTTGGGGACGCTTCTCGGAAGCAAACAAGTATTAGGAACTTTCTACAATGATAGATAATTGAACGTTGTTTTTTTTTTCATTAAACATTTGAATAAACGCAGTTGAAACCTACAATCGTTAATGGTTTGCAGACATAGTGTTAATATATGCGAAGATGTCACGTGAAACAAATGATTAACGTTCTCTAAATGCACGCTCTCTCTAAATGCAAGTGCATCGTCGGTCCCGACGACGTGCACTTAGAGAGGTTTGACTGTATTGCAGTATTGAAGAACTACTATTATGCATGGGATGAATCGATCACATGATAAGATATCACCAGGGGAGGTCCCTGTTATCCCCCTTCGCCATAGTCTTTTCTATGCTTGGGATTCATTCTAAAGTTCTCTAATGTAGAGGTTCTGTTGGTACCCTTCGATCTCTCTCAATCTTCTCTTTGCATCAACGTGTTGTTTAAACGCGCTCAGATAAACGGTCTTTTTTTAATATTCACTTTCATGAGGCGTAGGTCAGGCTCTTTACGCGCGAAAAATCGCGATAACTTTCATCACCAACTTTTTCACTCTTTGCAGACCAAATAGATATTTGAGTATAACATAACCCAACAAAGGCGACATAATATAATATATACAACTTTTTACCGGAAACAGCTTTTCAACAGTCTGCTATTGATCATTAAAAAATCGATAATGAACGATATAATTGACAATATCCACAATCAATATTGCTAGGAGATAGGAGATAAAAGTATTGTTCTGGTTTTGGATAATATAATATAATAATTCAGAATAAATAATATATCGCTTAAATAAGCGTCCTTATACACAACGTTACCGACTACTCATACTTTGTTTCGTAATCTTAAACGTCCACAAATATTCTAATCAAATCCGACAATGTAACGACATCGATGACTCTCTCACTCTCAACGATCCACACACGATGAATATGCTGCTCAACAATAGTTTGGAGGACGCTACGGAGCGGGGTATCGGGGCTAGCAGTGAATGGTGTTAGTGCACTGCCCGGGTTTGGCAAAGTCTGCACGCATTACATGGAGATTTCGATTGTTTGAATAAGACAATATGTTAGAGAATAATTCGACATGCATCTGTAGCAATTCGAAAGTGAGAGAGATGAATTTACCTGAAGAAATTCACAAACTGGTAGAATAAGACAGTCTATTGAACTATACGTTAAGCCATGTAGGTCAGCAGCCGAAAGATTTGCGATAAGCTTGTCATTGCTAGCAATCAACAAAGAAAAAATCGTCAGTTTCAGGACCGTACCGACAACGCTCATTTTTCATGTTTGACTACACTCTCGTTTGATTCTCCCCTTTTGTGCTCCTCTCAACACCCACCATTCCCCAGACTTTCCATATTACCTATCAGTGATTGCAATGCCCATCAATCCCTTTTCTTCCATTCGCCTGTAAACATTTAAAGCTGTCTCTTCCGATTTTCCAACAACCACTTCACGTCCCTCTCTGACTAATCCGAAATCTCTGACTGTCTTATCAAGATCGATACCAGGAAGAGACTCTGGGTGTGCATAGACGTAACGTATGACGTCGGTTTGGGTTAAGATATATGGTGGGATTTCGTTCGTGTAATCGATTACCAGTGAACGGTGGATTCCTTGAGTAAAGGCTTTTATGGTCTAAAAGTTAGGAACAGAGTGTGGGGCAAAGATTCAAAATCAAGAAGGAAAAGAGCAATATGAGGATTTTAGCGCAGAAGCTAGCTAGGTATTTCTTTTTGATGATGCCTGTATATGCTTCAAGTAATCTATGTATTTGTCATCCTCACATATTCGTCTCAGACACTCACTCCTCTCAGCACGTCTCTAGCATCCGTTTTGAATATCCTATAACTCTCTTTCTCGGTATCCAACGTCATTACAGATTCAACTACATTATCCAAGCTCTTTACTCGTTCACTATCCAATTTACTTGGATGTTTCTCGTCCGCCACTGCCTCTTTGATGATATAAGAAAGAATGTCAATCAGGTTCACGATATTCACTATTGCGTCAGAATCGTGAGACTGTATCGGAAGTGAGGTTATGTTGTGAGTCGCCATTGTCTTCAAGGCTTGGCGGACTGTTATAGTCGGTTTTGCGACGACCAAAGACGGCGGCGTTCTGCCGCCCTTGAGTTCGAGGGGAGTAAGGCTTGAGAGAGGTTTCGTGACTGACATTTCAGAAGAAGAATATAAAAATAGACGGGTTAAAAAGCTAATGTAACTGTACGTTTAAGACAAAGCGGTTTTTTGTGAGTGATTTTTGGGACAAATCATGCCATGACCCGCGTGTTTATAAATTTTTTTGTTAATATTAAGATGTAGATCTCGGTTTTTCCTTTTTGCGCGAGTTAATTTTTTTATAAATCCGATTAGCTCTTACTACTAATACGTGTCAACTTATCGTAAAACATCAACTGTCGTTATTCTATACAAGCATTCTCTTTGTCAAAAAAATGAACCCGTCTAATTTATTCGATCAATATTCTCATCGTAACAGTCTCTTACTTTTCAGAGCTTGGTTTATACTCTTGATCGGTCTATTATTGCGTTTTACCCTGTGGAAGGATAACAAGCCTTTCTTTTTTTAAAAAAATAGGGTATACTGCAACAAAATCAGACAGTGAAAACGCCTTGGTAACTGCAAATTGACTAACGTGACTGATGACAGCAAGGAAATTACTAACAGTTGAAATAACGAAGATTTCGGTCTAAATATTTTATTCATTGATCTTGGACAAGTATATTTTTTGTCAAATCCAGCATGATAATAAGTACCATTACCAATCAGCTGGACTTTGACAACTCCATGATCTGCTGATTCAAAGAGAAAATATTAATGTTGTCATAAACCATCCGGTTTCTTAAAGAACGCGATTCTATGCGAGGCGTCTCAAAAATTGACAATAATCACGCTTATTCATATTTAGTAAAGCCTGCTATAGTTCTGCTTCCAGTCACAACACAATCTTTACCTAGGCTACCTGTTATTCTCGAGAATTGTTGTATGTCAGATCAGAATTTTATGTCGCTTCCAAACTGACATGTGTCAGATGAGAAAATAGAAAATTAGCAATAAATATGACAATGTTTTATTGAATAATATATTGTCGTATGTCAGTTTGGAGGCGACATAAATTCTGATCTGACATACAACAATTCTAACACAGATTAATCAGTGGTCGCCTGTCTTAAAGACCGCGACGTGGTTACGTTTACCTGTATAGCTTACCGTGAAGAAGCCATTCGTCAAAGGCCTGTAGCATTCGGACAATATATAATGTGGGCAACCAGAAAGATTATGTCGCCAAAGATTCATAACGCGCAGCTCTGATTCTGTTGTGTGGCATAAATGAGGGGCTGCCCAGTGTGACTGATGACGTAATAATGGTTCTCACTCATAACTTATGGACTTGCTAATTCTAATGTTTATTTTATTATACCAGAATGCGATGAATATAAACCATAATAAGATTATCTCTATATATGAAAAATATATATATATAAATTAAATCCACTATGGAACCCAATACCAAGACTTACAGCACTATTAGAAGCATTCCAAAAAAAGCAAGCAAAAAATTGCTCCCTATGTTTTTAGAATCAATAATACCTAAACTCTCAAGAATATCTAGATCAAGAAAAAATTGCTTGACATAAAAGCTTTCCACAAAGGTCTCCACTTATCAAGCGACCTGTCAACGAAAGATTGTTCTTATTAATTCGAATGCATTCATTAAGTTTTGACTCGCGTTGAAATTGCAATCAAAGAGTCAAACATGTCAGTTTTTTGTAAGCATGAATTTTATTATTCGAGTGTTGAATGTGCGCTCTTGAAAATATAAATAATACTACATGCACCAGAGTGATTAGAATAGTCGGACCCAAAGCCATTGATGAGTATGGCTTATTCTTTGGTCACTCTGGTGCAAATTTAATTCCATTATCTTTTACACTATTACTGTTATTAATAATATTATCTATTTCTTTATCCGAGTGGTTTACATTTTCCTTCTTTATCCAACGTTGGATTCCCCCCATATGATGTTAAAATGTTCTAACCCAAATCGTAATCCGACCAATCCGAAATAAATACCGTATCACACTAATAAGCGAAATCTAACCCACATTGTTTACGAAATAAAACGTGATTATTTCGAACTGGTCTGATTGCGATTTCGGTTAGAACATTATTATCCAATTTGTGACTCAATAATAGGCTCTTGTACGCCATTGTATGCGCAAATGATTTACCGCTAAGCGGGTCTAGCAGACAAACTGATGGGTAATTTACCGAATATTAGTGAATCGGTGTTCGTTTTCTTATAAAAATTCCCAGGTGCCCACTAAGACGCAAGCATCATGAGTATCTGAAACAGTTGATTTGTCATTATTAAAATGTTTAATATTAATGGTTTGACACAAAATAAATAGAAACAAGGCCAGAATTGTAGTCATCAGGTTTGTTTGTGTTACGGCATTAATCGCAATATGCGTAATATTTTGTATGTGTTATTGTTGCATAACATTTTCATAGTGCATATAACTTTATTTCATTTTCCCGCCTGAAAGACATGATCAGGCCATTTCTATTGTAACCAATAACTAACAATTACAAACGCTCAATCTACACTTTCATTTGGGAATTATCATAGTCTTGAATAACAAAGAGAGGGGGGGAAAACCATCTGAAGCTGGTGACTTGTGAAATCAAGCGCATCCGTCGAATCATTTATTATTGGCACACGTGGTTCATCTTGGCATGGCCTTATCAGATGTCTTGTTAGAAAAAAAAATGGGTTCATTTATTGAACAGCAATGTAAATGTTACATATGAAATAGTAGTCAATATCAGTATTACAATATTTTTTTACTATAAAATATAATCGTCTGTTCCGAATGCAAGTAGTTCTCATAAATTAAAAAGAAAATAAGAGTATTTGTATACTTTCAATATATATTAAAATAGTGGGGTTTTTTTGATCGATGGCGTTGCATAACGTCACCGATGTGCCATATTTGGTTGACAGGGATACCTAGTTTCAATTAGAATGTCAGGACTAATCGTAATAATATTCGTGAGGGTTTTCCAATCAAAACATATGCACGCCATTCAAATCGCTTTACCTTCATCGACAAAAACAACAAAAGCAACAGCCTTTCGGTGCATCGTCATCCTCTCCAGTTCGCTTTTCATCTATGCCATCCTTATTCTTGCTCCTTCTTCTCGTAAACCATACAAAGCAACCCTTGCTTCGTTTCTTCTTAATGTTCTCTTCATTTGGCGGTGATGTAGGCTGATTTTCCATTTCCACCGCCTCATCATCGACGCTTCCGTCCGGTCTTCTTCGTTTTCGATCGGTAGCCATGTTTGCTGGGACAGTGACTGTCTTTTTGCCTCCTGTACGTAGTGTTATTTCTGCGGTAAAGCGTTCTGGAGGATCCTCATTCTTTGATGCGGAATACGTCATTGTGTATGCTGTTGGTGCTGGTTTGGCATCGTTCGGGACGACTTTGGATGTTCGGCCTTTTGGAAAGATGTCGACGGAAGCGATTGTGTTTGCCTCGGTATTGCAAAACAGGGTTACTTCCCATTGATGCCCACCATCTAGGAGGCGTGAGTGTGTTGATTTGAGATACATTTAGCTGTAGAGATGAAGTAACTCGAATGTGATAATGCTTGGTATATCGACGAAAACTCGAGCGATAGTAGCTGGAGATGAAAGTAGTGTTGGGAAAGCGACGTTTAGGCTGTAAAGTAGGTATATTTCTGCCTAACTTGAACAGGAATTGCTTATTAATTAATATTATTATAAAAATATGTACGTCAGATGAAATGTTGGTAAGTAATTGTAGGTTTGTGCTAAGAGTAGGCTTTTTTTTTCTTTTTGGTACACTCTGCCGGATAATTGACTTTATAAGCGAATGAAAAGATGTAGTTTGTAGTAAGTTGACTTTGCTATTTCACACGAGCATGAGAAAGCTGACCGGTCAGCTTATTTATATTAAAACGAAACCGACAGATAATTATATTTTTTGTATTATTTTGGAGGATAATAAAAGTACAAAGGAAACCCGAAACTGGTTTGGAAAAATGAGAATTCAAAAGGGAGTATTATTTTATGAACAATCCTTCGTTTTGTCATACCAAATTGGTAACACTTTTGTGTGACAATCACCAGATAGTCGAGACATTCCCAAGGTTTTAAAGTGAATCTCGTTGTTTCTTGATCATTGTGTTCATTTTGTTACTTGCCTATTCCGGTCAGTAAATCATAAATTACAAATCATCCCAAGGTCTTTTTCTTATTTCCATTATTCTTGTCATATTGCTTTTGTTTTTCACATTGTTCGATAAATCTTTTACGGACATGTAAAACTAATTACATGTAATTAGCAATACATATAAAATCGTCATCATCATTGTAAAAAGTATTCTCAGGGTAGTTTAAATTTTCACCACTGTCCACACGAAAATACTCTCTTTTCTTTTCCCCAAACCCTCACACCTTTTTCATTTCATCAAATTAAATCAACAATCGACATTCCCTTGCGTATTTGCCATTCGCAGAGTTTATTGCGCCGCTTGCATCGATTCTATCATTCCTTACTTGGCTGAGAAAAAAGTCTATCCATTGTCTGCTTTCCGTCGATTGCTTTTATTCGTAATTCAGAAACAGAGCCAATCCCCGGTCTATCGATTTTGACTTGCTGTTTAGACATTATTTTGCTTTGCCACTTTGTGGTGATACAATCTGGGGCTAGTTACGAAGAATTGCTTTCGTTATATTTTTGCTAACTAACTTCGGGTGTGCTGTATAGTATATAATCATCTAACTCTCGGTCACGACCAAACCCTATAAACAACGGCAAACAAACTTTCAGAACTGTAACGTCAGCAATAATAATAATAACAATATTAACAGAACCGGACCGACCCTGACAACAACTGTCACTTTTTCCCTGATTAGTGTTCAACTTTTTCAAAATCACCAATCATACAACGAATTCTACTTGATTCTTATGGATTATTCCAAGAATCTATCGTCTCGGTCTGGTGCTGGTCCTTCGTTAACGCCTTATTCAAACAGTAGCTCGTCGTCCAATCTCGTTAGAACAGCTAGTGGAGGTATTAGCGGATCTATTGTTAATTCTGGTATCGGAGGCCATATGAGCAATGGAGTTGGGGTTGGACTAAATGCATATCCTAATGCACAAGCTGTGGCTATGGTATGAATATTTCGTTTGTTGTCGGAGGAAGGTGGGATAGTTGGACAGTCGGAAGAAGCTTAGAAATAGTAAACAAAAAGGGATGATATCATAAAATTGCACTTGTATGGGTAATAACACGACTGTATGTCTGAAGAGAATGCTAATTTTTGTCTTATCGGTTCCATAAACATTGTTCGTTCAGACGATAGGCAAGTGTATGTGTTGCAACAGGTGAGCAATAGAATCATTTTGGGAGTATGATAAAAGTACTCTTGATACCTGCTTGGCGCGTTTTGTTGGATTCAGCAGAGCTTCTTTATCGACTGCGATTGAACAGACTTGCCCAAGCTTACTTTACTATGTATTTTTATTTAGTACTTTACGGTTCCCAGTATCGGTATCATGCTTCAGATGCACAGTATGTCAAACGATTAATGACCTAAAACCGACTACTCAGAAAGGTAACAGTCTGCATGCAACATCAATCATGCTTTTCCTGCATACACATTCTAACCCAATTTTACATCGTTCTTCAAGAAATAATAATGCCATTGACACTCGACCATATTCACTCGTTGATTGTTACTTGTCGAAATCAGCAATCAAGCAGAGGAATACCAGACTATGAATTATTGGAAGAGGCCATATCAAAATGTTTCTCTAATTGGCATTCTTTGAACGCAAGTTTTAGTAATGTAAGTTTAGTAACGTGTATGGGATGATGGAGGCTACATGTACATCCCAAATTTACATGGCCATGTCAATAGAATTCTTTGTCTTTGTATTACTGCTCTTTGTTCGTATTTCTATAGTTAACTGAGAATTTATTCCCGTAGGGTCGTTCCGTTAGTCTGGATGATTGTGGTGTTGCGTTGGACCAAGTGAGAGAGGCATATAGGATTCTACTGGAATTGGTATGTCGATTATATAATGTGGAAATCAAGTACCATGCCAATCGCTGTCATTATTTTTTCGTCGGTAATTGTATCACATCTAAATATGTTTTTTTTTAATGTCGGATAGCCTGTTAATGTCATAAGAGTAATGATGAAATCAATCGAGAATGTATTAAAGCGACCTGGAAGGTAAGTGTTGGCTTAATTTTCATGTGCACGATTATTGCTACGTTCGACATTGCGCATTTACATGGCCATTAAGCTTGTCTTTATTCCATATCTGAGTGTAGGATATTGAAACATACAGACGAAATTAAATTCTTAATGATAATTTTGGAGGTAATCGACTTCTACATAATAATCACGTGATATAAATTATTACATATGCCAGACTTTTTTTTTATTCACCATTGCGTATTATCTATCGTCCCTATAGAATCCTCTTCTATCACAACATAACTTTCCGCGAGAGTCTCAATACCATCATAACATTGTTAAACGTATTTTTGGATTACTCTCCAACTTGACCAATGAACTACATCACTATTTAGTGAACTGGTTTTCACGGTACATCTCGATCAACTCCCGCCATCTAGAAAAAAACATTTGTAAATTTTATTTCTCCTATATTCTAACACACGATATAATAATTCTTGCTAGACTTTCAGTAACGACTTTCCGAAAACGCGTCGAATTGGTCAATGCTTTCATTTCTTCTCGATTGAACAAACAGCAGCGTAACGCGTGTCCAGGACCTGTTCCTACATATGAATCGGACTGGCAGATCGGATCTGCTGCGCGGGTTATGGCGCTGCTATGTGAGTATTGTTCAGCAAGTAGATGCCAGTTTAACATGTGAGATGTCTTACTTGTACGTTCACCATTGCTAATTATCGTATTTTCCCTCCTACTTCATGTGCAGTTGCGGCAAACAAACAACATTCAAAAATTTCATTATCAGATTTCTATAATGCAATGGTCGATTGTATTGACTTTATAGTAGATTATGACAATTGGGAACAACGAACTGGGTAACAATCGTCTACTATTCCACATGTAGCGTTTGATGAAAATCCAATTGTACGGCTAACTTACTAATACCATTTGTACGATTTGGTGAACAGAAAATTCGCCTTCTGTCAATACCCATTTTTAATAAGCATGGGTGGGAAAATGCAAATAATGGAATTCGATGCTAAGCGACAGATGGACATCAAAGCAAAGGTATAAAAAAAAAAAGACAAAATGCCTATACTATTTTATGCGACTCGCTTACGTTGTTACTATTGTCATCAACTTTTTTTTTTACACGAAAACCTAGGAAGCATTCTTCACAATCCTGTTTGAGAAACGGCTTACAACGCCTCAGCTCATATTACGAGTCCACCGTGATAATTTAATCGAAGACTCTTTGAACCAGTTAGCATCTCACGAAATGGACATAAAAAAGTCATTACGGATAGAATTCATCGATGAAGATGGAGTAGATGCAGGGGGATTGAGGAAAGAATGGTTTTTACTATTGGTCAGGGAATTATTTGATCCGCAATATGGTAAATACACAGAATTAGGAAGAAAGGATAACAAAGTTGGGGGAGGGGGAATCTTTTGCTTTTATCCTATTATTTTGTCAGTTTTTCACTTTTCCGTATTCTTTCCAAAGGTATGTTTACCTGGGACGAAGACAGCAACCTGTGTTGGTTCAACCCAGCGTCCTTTGAAGCTTCGGATCAATACTACCTAGTGGGAGTTGTGATTGGTCTAGCAATCTACAATTCCACCATCCTCGACGTCCATCTCCCTCTCGCCTGCTACAAAAAACTCCTTAATATTCCTGTCACATTAGAAGATTTGAAAGTATTTCGACCTGCTTTCGCAAACGGATTGGAGAAACTATTGACACTGCCAGACGTGGAATCAACATTTTTGGACTTTGTAGGAGAATATGAGAGTTATGGTGAAATTGTAAGAGTACCGCTGATACCTGGTGGTGAAAATATACCGGTAACTAACAAGAATCGAGAAGGTAAGAGACCAATATTTAGGAGCAAAAAAGCAGTACACTCTGTCTGGAAGTTTGAATTTTCTACATCCATCAGTACTATTCTCTGCGATGGTACGATCCGTAAACAAAACATTGATATAATAATACATACTCGCACTCAATGTAGACTATGTCAATCGCTACGTCAACTTTGTACTAAACGAGTCAATCGCCAAACAATTTGATCCATTCAAACGTGGATTCAATCATGTGTGTGGTGGAAATGCGCTTTCTGTAAGTACATTAGTGGGGTATTTACGTTTCTTTTTTTAACCGCACGACTCAAATTTCCCATATTCTTCCTCTTTTCACAAATTGTTCTACAACAGCTTTTCCAACCAGAAGAAATAGAACTTCTTGTTCGAGGCAGCGACGAACCACTACAAATCGAACAACTTCGCACTGTGACTATATACGAGGGCTTCCGTGAGGACGAGGAAACAATTAGACACTTTTGGATGTTGTTTAAAGAAATGAATCCATTAATGCAAAGGAAACTTTTAACATTCGTCACAGGAACAGATAGGATTCCGGCGACTGGAGTAGAGAATTTGGCTTTCAAGATTACATGTATTGGAGAGGATAGTGAGAGGTTTGTACATAATTAAGGGGCTACGAGACACGTATCAAAATGAAACAAAGAAACGAATAATGTAGTAGGGGATTGAAACAAAAACCCAAGTTGGGACACAAAATTGTTTGATAACTACAATTATTTTTAAAACTAACGTTTTTGTCTTTTCACCAGATTCCCGATTGCCCATACATGCTTCAACCAAATATGTTTATACCGATACCGAACAAAGAGGAAACTCGAAGCCAAACTCATAAGAGCCATAACAGATAGCGAAGGGTTTGGATTAAAGTGAAAAAGAATGACATTAATCCTTTCCTTATTTTTCTTAATCCAATGAGGACTTGAGAGATTTCTTTTATTTTTCTCTTTGTACATTAAGCAATCTCTCTATCAGAGACAGTCGGGCTTAGATTAGATTTGTGTGCATACGGGGGAGAGTGGTTTTCGAGATGGAGTAGACTAAATTCATGAACAGTGTTTATTGGAGTTGTGCAGAGGTTGAGGTTGAGGTTGAGGTTGAGGGTTGAGGTCGTGTCTTTATCATTCCCGGTTAGATTACCAATTAGCGTTTTTTCTTCAACACCCCCAAACTATATATAATGTCTTTATATCGTTTTCTTTAATTACCATCATATATAATTAGCAAGTTTTCGTTTGCCTTCATACCTTTGGGGGTGTTTGTTTACTATATTTTCTATATTTTCATATATTAATATCTGTTTCCCCATGTTTCCCAGCACTTATACCTATAGATATCTGTTTAGTACTATTTTTGTATCAAATGAAATGTCACAAAGTAACGCAAGTCGAGAAGATTGAAAGTTGTGTCGGAGATGAAGTGGATGAAATAAATGGCAATTCAGTCTATAGCGAAAGGACGAGAATTCCTTAATGTCTTCGCAGTACTGGATCGTGTTTAGTTTCTCAATAACATCTTTCCCGCCAACTTTTTCTTTGCTTATTAGACATATTTTCGCTATTTATTTATAGGATCTTAAAAACTTGGCATTTATTTTTTTTTCTTCTTTTGTCAAAGTACAATTTAAAGTACATTTCATGATAAATGACTTGAAAGAAAATATTACAGTGAGAAAGACAATATGTTCAAAATGATGGAGACGACGTGAATAAAATGTTACAATGCACAAAACTGTGAAGATATACTGAGTGTGTTTCTATAAATGTAGATATGAATGAATATAAGTAACATATGTTGGGTGAGAAATAATGCTATGCAAAAACTTGATCTATATAATCTATGAAACATGAGACAAAAGGAAGATGAATGTTTCTATACAATTGCGGATTGGTATTCTGTATATAAAATAAATGATATCCACTTTCAGCATACCACAGAAGGAATAGACTTTTTGTTTTTTTTTGCTTAGTCAACATTGACCACGAAACCTTCCTTATCCTTAACCACCACGTTGTCCGGCATCTTAACAACGACACCAACACCACCACCCTCCTGGAGTCCATCATTGTTTCCTCTTATTGCGAAATCATCATCACCGAATATATCATCACTATCGAACGAACCTCGCAGTGGCTTGGGATACATGTGGCCAAATGGAACAGTATGGTTGTTACGTTTGAGATAAGAGCGAAGATGAAGAGAAGAAAATCCATTCTTTGCGGATGCAAGCGAATGCGTATATGGTAGATTTATTACCGGGGCAGCTCCCGGTTGCGGAGTAAAGTCTGTTGGAGGAAATATCACCCATGTTACACAGATATAGACCAAAGCACAAGAGAAATTTCTAAACACTTGGACGGCGATGCCTCCTTGGAGATTATTGTATATGTTCATGCCAGTCATCATATCCACGTTCCAGATCAATCCTCCAACGACCTCTCCACCCAAAGCTGCAATCATGTAAAAATTTCTTCTCCTGAATTTCCTTAGTTCTCTGATCGCTCTCCTTCCCACACATAACCCTTCGTCTAATACGATCCCGATACGTCTATTGAGTTTAATGTATAGAATAGAAGCGAGGAGTAGTTGTGCAGTAAAGTAGAATGATGTGGGTAGTGAGCCACCGTACCATGAAGTTGCTTTCGTCAAGAGGATGACTAGCAGAGATGGATACACGAGGACGAGTGATAGAACGGAGAATACAGCATAGACGGTAGTTTCCCTTTTCGTCACGACGGCCTCTTTCACCAAGTTTTTGGTGACGGTGTAGTACCTCTCCAGGCTGATAAACACAGCCGATGCCTTTAGTCCGTAAGCCAAAGTCCATAGTATTAATGCAGTCGAAAGAAAGCTTAGGTCTGGCACCGCTATCGTTGCTAGTACATCCGCAGTAATGTTAAACAATAGTGACCCAACTACACACATGAATCCGATTGTTCTTCCTGATATTGTCCAACGTCTGAGAATTGGTAGTTGGGGAGGTATGCGTCCATCGGTAAGCGAATGGATTATCACCCATGCAAGGAGTATGGTGTTTAGCGTTATACTACTTATAAATGTCGTTTGCAGGAGAAAAGTTTGGGGTTGAGTATCGGAAGACATTTGCTAAAAAGGGAGCGTAAAAAAAAAATTACAGAGAATGAGTGAGTGGAGGGTTAGGGGGAGGGGGGGAAGGTGAGGGGAAGGGGAGAGAGGGGTGTGGGAAGGGACGAAGGAGAGTCGGGAACGTCGAATGAGTCTGTATATTATACAAGTCGTGTGTGCGTGTATGATATGTATATTTACAGTGTGTCTATACGAATGCCGAAGCTGTTTACTGCATAAGATTGTATTGTTGGTTTTTTCGTAATGGCAATTTCAGCTTTATGTGTTTGACGTCTATACGCTTTTTATTTTTTTCTCTCTTGCCCAGAGAAAAATATTCCCCCCAACTAACGAGTAATTCAGTTGGGTTTTGACTGACAAAAAAAAACCCTCCGTTTTCAATGATTTTTTATCTTTATCAAAAATCCGGTATTATATATTTTTTCTGTAGACTTCTAAAAAAGGTAATAAGCGTAAATATTGAAAAGAAGAAAAAAAAGGGATTATTAAATAAGCGGTATATTTATTGCTATTTTACAAGGAGACTTGATTTGGAAGGGAAAGCGAGATAATGAAGAATGTTATATGATGTGAAAGGGGTAAAAGAGAAGAGGGGGGAAAGATTGAATGGATGTGAATGGGTTTTGAATGGGATGTGATGGATGTGAATGGATATGAGTGGATGTGAATGGATTTATGCTTGTCGTTGTTGGTGGTTGTAACGATAGAACAAGGAAAATGCTGCGAGTGATAACGATTGTAACAGAGATAAAGTAATGGGGTATTGTGTTTGTTTATGCTTGATATGCACGCGTGCAATGTGTAATAGATGTCGTGTTTTGTGAGAATGTGGTCTGCCTTAATAAGCATCAATACCTTCTTTTACTATCAACCCCATGAGCGCTTGTTTGGTTACACGCTAATAGCCCTGCACTTTTTGGATGAACAGTTTAAAACAAAATACCCGTTTTTGAAGCGATTCCATTAATAATATGTACATGTATGTATAACGATATGCGGTGATCATGTATGTGTAATATTAATACAGCTAAACCTATGCCATTAACATAAACCTTTCTATTTCTATCCAACAGCGTAACTATGGTCTTTCTATTCCAAACAACGAACGTCTAACCAATAATATCCAACGTTGCCTAATGCTAATAACCTCCCTCCAAGTAGGTGGTAAATGAATGATGATCTGATCGTATTAAGGTTGGGTCTGGCACTTTGTTGTACAATAATGGAATGGTTGACGAGACAAAGAAAATGAAAGCACGAGAAATGCATGTGGTTAATTCATGCTATATTCGGTAGCAAAATATGTAAACGCTCACCGTCAGACAAATAAGCCCCATTCTCCCGTTAATGGGATGGGGTTAAACGGGATGGGGTTAAAGGGATGGGATGGGGCTCATGCACCCATCCAGGCGAAGTAATTGGGATTTGGTAAGCGAAAAGAAGAAACAGAGAAATGTTATCTTTTCTTTGTCTTAGTATGTGGTATCAAAAAATGTCTGGAATTGGTCATCAAGAAGATATTTTACTTGAATTAATTCAGGTTTAGATGGTATTAATCGTTAGTCTATCGTATCGGACCGCGGAAGGGTTTTCCGGAAATACGTTCATTCACTATCAACTATAATAACCCGAAACGTTGTTATTAATGGGTCGTATTTACTTCATTCGGTCTCCAAGTGTGTATCTATTCTAGGAATAATAACTAACTATCAGTTCGGAACTACAACAAAAAGACTGCTTCTACAGTGTTTGATGTATGATAGGCCCATCCTTATCTTTTTCTTTTTTATCGCCCTTTGAGCTCAGGTTCCGGTATCTGTGACGCTAATGTCATTGGACAAGCAATGTTGGGTGTGGATACCCGTAATTTCCATATTAACATATAGTTTGGTACACGGCTTTGTTTTTGCTGGCGCAACGGTTAGGTCGTAATACGCTTGGCACGCGCTTCAGTACAACATTGACAACATTCTCTTTGCATTATTGCGCATGTTGCTCCAGATACCGCTTCTAAAAAATTTGCATGAGCATGAGCATAGTCACGTCTTTTTTTGGCCTGAAATTGTTTAGTTTACTTGTTTGTAAAACGATAGTAATAGTATGAGCAAAAGAAATGTCTTGACAAAATATCATACATAACCGCAAAACCATTCTTGCTTTTTATCATTTATCGTTTATAGGAATAATATACTGATGTTAGATATGATGGTCTCGAAATTTACAATCGGTCTTTGAAGTAGGTTTTCGGATTTGTCTAGAAATTTAAAACGTTGAAAAGCCGGCTTTACAGTACACCGAGTGTATGCGCCCATCAATATTTGGACCTTTTTAGGAAATTACCCGAAGCGTTGTACAGTTCGGAAAATAATTTTTTTGTTTTGGCGGTCATACCATTCAACTGGCATGGCACGCTGGAAAACCACGAAATTTGTAGCAAAAAAAAGCAAGCAATTCCACTCATCACAGCCCTTAATTTCATTAATTATTGTCCGTATTTTACTACATATACCATATCAATGTTTCTGTTCTAATAATAGCTATCCGATTGAAGTATGCCATCGCATATGCTCAGTATCATCGATTGATTCTGAAGGGGGGGAATTCTTTACTTCTTTACTTCTTGTCCCCCCGAATGAATCGGTTTGTATGACCTCCCAAACGTAAAAGTTATTTTACGATCTACACAATACGTAGTACCGATGAGAAACGAGTAGTTTTAATGTTTCCTAGAATGTCTAGGCAACATATTTAATACTGCCACAAAGTTACTGTTGTTACGATAGTCTTGAGATATTATCAAAAATACAAATACTGAATTAAACCAGTATTTATGACGAGACTAATAATAAATAGGATAAAAATCCCAACAATATCTACTATTTAATAAAAGCAAATAATTAAAACTCGTCATTATTTACAGACGAAGATTGACCTTATCAGTCAAATGTGATACAACTCGTTCAAAAAACTCTGGTAATATTCCTCGCTGAATTCTTTTTCCATGGAAAATGATATAATCGGGGGACAATCTATACTAAGAACCATAATAATTAAACAAATCAGAACAAAGTGAGTATCACATGATTACATTTTTAAGATACCTTTCCGGGTCTCGGTACAAATCCTGAGAATCCGTAAATCTTAGGGACACATATTAAGTATCACTTTCCGAAAGTCAACTGAAAAAGGCTGGCCCGGCCCGTCTAAAAATCAACGTCTTACGTTGGAGTTCGCTGCGAAAGAATTGTATGCGTATTCATTCTTTAGTAATGAGTGAACAGAAAAATCGAACACACAAGTTAACATCTTCCTGTCCCAATTAATAGTCCAATTACGTTACTATAGGTTCGACTAAACAGGTTAGAGCAAATTCACCATGGATAAATGAAACCAGCATTTGGTAGTTGTTTATCCGGTCCCTTTGTCTGGTTTTTTCGTTGCATACCACCATAATAGTCGAGTGAGTATCTAATTATTCGGAAGCAATTCCCCGATGTCACACAACAAAGGCCTTTACAACAGCCCGACTTTATCATAACCAATTACACGCTTATGCACCAGAAAATAACCATTCTTACTGCACTCTTATCTCGAGTCGATAAATAAATTCGGTGTAACAAGGAATACGTACGACAATACAGTATCTGCAAAGATGAAGGCAAGCAAGTAAATTAAATGTAAAGAGAGTAAATCTGTGTAAAGTCATGCTTTTTAGTAAGTAAAGTTAGCCAATAACGCTTCGTGGCCGCAATATTACATTTGTATTGTCCAACAATATTATGTAATAGACAATTGAACAATTGATAGATTTCAATCGAGAGTACAAGATTGTTAATTCAAATTTATAATATCTGCTTGATTCACATCTCCTATCGTAACGGCCCGTCTAACCTCTTCACGTTTAATATTCATGTAAATTAGCAATCTTTTATTCATGTTATCTAAACCAGAATGTTACTAATATTACTTTTCTCTCTTCTTTTTTTGATTTCTTTGTTGTAGTCAACTCTTTATAGAAAATTATTAGCCAAAATTAGATAATCAAATAATATTTTATTATCTTGATTTGTCGAAGAGCTCTAGTCAAATAGTTAAGTGACTTTTTTTTTGTCATACTATTATTAACTTGATAATTTCTGTAATATGGAACTATTACTATGAAAACCTAAAGAAAGAATGAGAAATAAAAGACTATACTACATCAACCGCGCTTTCTTGTTTCGACCATCAAGTGTTTTTCACCTGGAAAGGATACGGCATATTACATGGCGCACACTACATATCTAAAAGTGATGTACCCGGAAATGTAACAATTAATCCAGACAAAGTGAACGTTTGACTGCACGGCTGATGTAAGTTAAAAAGTTGGTCAATATAACATTTTGAAAAGACTTTGCGTTAGTAGCAAGTTGTGGTTTATGCACAGTCTATGCTATGTAATTTCTCAAAAACTCTCTACTCAAAGCTATTACATATTACAGCGTGTTCAATATCTAAACATACAATTATTATTATAATAATAAATCTAAATTTGAAATCAAAAATTCCGGTACTATTAAAAGCATTCTTAAGGAGAAAACTGCGCATATTAACATGTTTAGAGTTTGTGATATCAAAATCTTTGAGAAATATCTAGATAATAATAAGACAAATTCGCTCACGAATTCTACCAAGAACGAAAATACAATGTCAGTAACATAGACCAACACAAACTTGTGGTAAACTAAGAAATAAAATCTGTAAGAATTATAAAACACAAAATTAAATGATAAAACTTTTATCAGTAGTGTTGTGAGCTACCAGTTAACGAATGGCAGGGCATTCAAAATAAAGCCTGGAAATTTTCTTTAACCTTTTTTACTAGTGTTTTGAGTTTGCATAATCTATATTTTTTTTTGTTTTTTAGATAAACTGTATTAATTCGGTTGCTAAATAATCTCTTCCAAGTTCATATAACAAACTATTTCATTGATTTATTACTATAAGCTTGCTTGTTGCGGCGTTGTGTTTTAACACTTTCAGAAATTTGGCCTCATAATTGTATCATAATCAGCACCTTTTCATCCTTTTCTCAGTCTATTCCCTCTTTATCTTTCAGCTCTTTTATTATTTTGGGGGATTATCAGCAAAACTAGAAACTTTTTGTCCCGATATTCAATAATGTCGCCCCAAAACTTTAAAAAATTACCAATTAGCCACCACGCCGCACAGCCACAGCGCCACATTATTTTTGTTGCTAATAAAATTTAGGCTATATATATTCCTTTGCCCTGTTTTTTTTCTCACAATTTATCCCAGCATTACTTTGTGTTATTACTAATCACATTGTCGATTATGTGGTTGGATGGGATAAAGCATATGGGGGAAAGTAATTATATTAGTAGTCAGAGTGCTCCCAACTGACTGCTGTGGGTGCCGGTTATTTTCCAGCGCTCAATACTGTGAACGTCTACTAAATACTTGCAGTAACATCAATGTTGTCACAGTTATGCAACGTAAGATGATCTCAATTCTTTCAAGACACGCAAATCCTAATTATAATTTAGTGCACTGTCGTTTTTATAGTGGAGAAATTGTCAAGTAAACGGTTTTATTTCTGTTCTATGTGCAGCAACTTTATCTAATGTAATTTCTGACTTCTTGTCACAATAATTATATCAAAAAAATCTATGTACATATTATTATCAATTACTAAGTTTTTTCTAGTCGAGAATAGAGAAGGAATCGAACTTATCGCAAATATTTAATAAAAATTTTCTCTTCGATTATCCTCTGTATTTTATAATAACGCGTAAACTTGATTTGTTAAAATCTAGTAGGAATAATATTAAGCCGATTGGAAAGAAATTTTGGTTACTTGTTTGTCCTAGTGTCCTGATACGCCCTAAAAAAAGAAATTCTTTACGAATCAACGGTAAGCTATATCATTGCCGAGAATGCTATCACACGCAATACAGTTTTATTGGTTCAATACATGTTAATTATAATGTGCACTTACACCAAACATTTTTAAATTCTTATTCTAATAATACAAGTTTGTCGAATATATCGCTACATATATGTGAATACCAATAAGACTAATCATCGAGGTTATCATCAACATTAGCCGGTATAGCATATACGCTACCTATATCGATATCCAAACTGCCCCCCTTTATCCAACATCGTGGGATTCACAGTGTCGGGAACATCAACACTCCAAGTGAATTTATAGTTACCATCTTCAAGCAGCGTCATTGCTCTGGGAGTCAAGCCCAAACAATTGTATGCCAAGCACCATCGGCACGTATGTTGCTGGCAGAAAGTTGCCGGAACTTACAACTGGTATCGTACCATTCATAGTTGAAACTATCCGAGTAATATCTCAAGATCACACCTCTGGGTAGTGGTCCGCGCTCCCCGTGCGGAAAAAGACTTAATTTCGCTTCATTAATATTTGCTATAGCGTTCACGCGGATACGAAAGATAATAAAAGCACCAGCTTTGGTTGATAAGCGATTTAAAACACTAACAAATGTCCATGTGTTTTCCAGTTGGGGATTGTAATTGGTGACCTCATACTTCAGATGTTGATCAACAAAAGTAACTTGGAAGGGGCATCAATTGACCAATAGGGCGGAGCATAAGTAGTAATTCTTTTGACTCTAGGTTGTTGATTCTCTGGTCAGATTTTTGGGGACGGCTATCTGAATATTTTGTGAAGAACTTTCAAGTGAGAAAATGTTCCTTTATGTATCCTTTACGCCGATACTTTCATGTCGATATGCAGCAGTAACTTAAGCTCGATGGTTGACGATTTTATTCTCTAATTTTACTTCTCGTTTTAGATATATAACAGAGCTGTTATGGCCGTTAATACTTCTCGTTGCCTCTTCTGCGATCCATCTTTATCCTAAATACAGAAACATCACGACAACTTTCTTCGGCCAAAATTATTAAGCAACACATTATTTAATTCATGGGAAAAAATAATAACGGTAATTGACATTCATTTACATTAATGTTCAATCTCGGTCACTATTGCAAATTTCAAAAATTATTGCACTCATAAAAAACGCGGTTAATCACTTAGCTATTAATTTACTAAAAAGGGTATAATTTTACAGATGAAATAACAAAAACAAGTATCTTCTCAAGTCTGTCCTATTATTAGCGCTTCTCCTTTACAAATAGTTGCAAACAAACAAAAGAAAGTATGATGAATGACGTAAACATAACTGACAATTTGATAACATCCGCCCAGTAGGCTGCAGCATCAAAACCAAAAGTAGACAAGATAGTGGCACCAGGAACCTAACAAGAATGTAAGCACGTTTCCGGTTAAGTCAATGTCATATACAATAGTAACTAGATCGTTTCAAGAAAAAAACAAACCACAACATACATCAATCGTTAGCCCAAATTTCTCTTCAGTTAATTGTAAATATGCAACTTCATTGACGATTAAAGCCTCAAAGGCATAATTGAAGAATGAAAGGTCCTTTAGCCATGCCAAATATTCAGGAATAGATTCTGTAAAAGGAAATAACGTTAAGGATTCGAGTGCCGAAACGAGTGCCGAAACCATCAACTTATCGATCAAAACTCACCCTTGTTAAGAAGCAAACCACCGAACAACATGCTGAATAACATAACCAGACTACTTAATAGACTGGCAACCCCGATTTCCTTGAAGAGAATGCCAATGCACAGACAAATGCTTGCTGAAGTGAGGTTGAATAATACCAACACCAAGATGAATTTGAGAAAAGGTCCTGTCCCGCTAACAAGGCCAACCATATGATAGATTATTACTCCCATAAGTATGGGTGGCACAACACGTAGAGGTATGATATCAAATAACACCTGATTGTATTTCATCGAAAACAAATAATATTCTCAGTTTGGATATTTGCAGAATCATTATTCACCGCGTACAAAAAAACTTACCTTGGACGCAAAGTATGTAATTGGAGCATAATATCCGTTAGCCCGTTCTTTTACGAACAAAATCCTTTCTTCGGAAAATACATGTAGCGAACTCAAGCAACCAAATCCGAAAAGAGCACACATGAAGAAAAGCACGCCCATTCGATTTTGGAAACCCGCAATGTCGTTTGTAACTTGGTAAAACAACGCACCACAGAGCACTGGATTCGAGTAAAACAAGAAATTTAGTGCGATGCACAAGATCGTACGTTCATCCAATACATCTTACTTACACGCCAAGTAGACACTAATGCAGTAGTGAGTGAACATGAGCATAGGATTCCTGTACAGGTTCTTAAATGTACGATCAGAAAGGATTTTGAACTGAGTCAACCATGAGGCTCTACGATGGGAAGTGATCGTCTGTATCTCTTGTGCAGAAGCTATTAAAGGTCGTTCTTCGTCACCATTGCTGAAATGTATAAAGAGCACCATTGAGTATGAAGAGACAATAAACATAATTGTCTGGCTTTCGATATAAACCTTGGCTTGCATACCTATTTATTGCCTGGCTGATTTCATCTTTAATCCTAAGTGCAACCAAACTTCTTGCATAACTGTTAACAAGCGTCTGTAGATGCTCACTTATCCTTTCGTCATCTGTACGCTCGAACTCGTCGTAGTCGACATCTATGGCAGTACTGGATCCAGTAGGACGTCTAGCTGCTCCAGGTCTATTCCTCAACTCTGTCTCCCAGACAGGTTCCTCACCGTTTGGATTATTGTTATTATTATTATTTGATTGCCGATGGGGTCTGTAGATTTGTAATTCCTGTAAATCGTGGATTGGGGGACGGCTACGAGATGGTGTCCTGCCATTGCTTCTGTTCAAAAGTTCAACAGGTTGATTTCGTGTATCTGCCGAAATCGAGGTTGAGTGACCTTCCGCACCTCCCTCTTCCTCTGCGGCTTCATTGGGTTTGACCGCGTACATTGTCAAGTCCACTGATTATAGCGCAATAGTTATGTAGAACATGTACAATATCGTGATGAGAACAGAATAGACGTACATTATATAAATTGCAGGATTTATTCATATCGTTAGATAACTTACCTAGATAATCTGCCAGATTGAAGCCAGGCGGGCATTTATGTCCAATACTCTCAAAATATTCCGCGCATTCATTCACTTCACCAGAGTAAACCATGTAACCTCCAGCAAGCAATAGCAAATGATCGAACAACATGAATATGTTGCTTCTGGGCTGATGAATTGTGCATATAACTGTACGGTTGTAATTTCTTGCCAGCGTCACAAGGCATTCGATAACGTTATACGCATTATAAGCGTCAAGACCAGATGTTGGTTCGTCAAGGAATAGGATGGATGGTGAAGTTACTAATTCACATGCAATCGAAACACGACGTTTCTCTCCGCCGGAAATCGATCGAGCACCTAGAGCGATGATAAGTAACTTGGTTTAATCGGCAATCGTCATTGAATCGCATGCAATAAATATAAAGTATCACATACCCGCTTCCCCTATTCTCGAATCTTTTATCGGCAATATCCCCAACTCATTCATAGTCTCCAACACTCTGTATTTCTTGGCTTGTAATGACATTTCCCGCGGCAATCTCAACAGAGCAGAATACAAAATAGTCTCGTATACGGTCAATGTAGGTAATAAATGATCTTCTTGATCGACATAGCTAAAAAGTATAGCACAATTGGTCAAATATCATTATAAATTAGTCAAACTAAAAATCAATCTGCCATACCCGACAAGACTCTTGAATTTGCTATCTTCGACTACATGTCCATTAACATATATTTCACCAGATATTGTACCAGCCTTATTCTTTCGCGCTAAAATGTCCAAAAATGATGTCTTCCCTGCTCCGGATGCGCCCATAATGGCCATCACTTCTCCAGGTTGCACCATCCCATGTATACCTTGTAGCACTTGTTTATCTCCAATGGAATATCGCACGTTCTGGAATAATAGAGAAGCTGGCGTGTGATCAGTCATAAGTTTGCCTGCTTCGTCATCGGGGAGTTGTACAAAGCCATTTTGAGCGGATTCTCTCCAATTGCGCGATAAACGGAACACGCCTAAAATAGAATATGGCGTCATTTTAAATTGAGCTATGTACAACATGTTATGAATTCAAGAACGAGCGACTGATACCTCCAAAAACTGCAAAGACAAATGCCATAACCAGTACCACTGAAACAAGAATTATTGTCGTATTTCTTGGTTTTTCTGGTCGCTTTAAATTAGGATAATATCAAACATATAGTTTAACCCCAGGATATTGAATGTTGCATTATGATATGGCAAATAAAACTTACGACAAATCCAGGCACTTGTGTGTAGTGAAGACATTCACCACCAGAGCATTTAAGCGTAATGTATTTGTCTGCGAATACTGACTTTATGAGTTCACTCATTTGAGGTTCTAGGAATGATATGGTTCCGCGTTGCGCGTTTTAGTTGAGATTGCTCAAGTTTTGATGCAGCAGTTATGGTGGTCGGGACATCAACATAAATTCTTCAACATACCATCAAAACGACAATCGTCAGAATTGACACACTTGAACGAAGCTGGGCCTTTGATCTCCTCAACAAGCCAATCCGAAAGGTCTAATATCATTATATATGAAAAAAAAAAGGTTATCTTTGACAGAAAGATTCCAAACGAAAGTTCCAAATGCTTGCAAGACATCCTACCAATACTGCCTTCTTTCCCACAAAGCATCTCTCCAATCATGCATTCACACTTTATCTTTTTGCATGAATAATCTGTTACATTCTTATTATAGCCAATTTCTTGCTCAAACGCACATTCATCAAGATGGCAATAGAAAGATTCTGTTTTATTGATCCAAACTATCGCGAAAGAAATATATTAATATATCAACGAAATGACTTGAATCGACGGTTGCGGAGAGTAAGCATTGAGAAGCAGCCTTACATTGGAAATCACACGTATTGTTGGCTCTGTTGCAGGAGAACGTAACTTGTGGGGGCTGATTAGGCAACATATCAAGAATCTTCCTGTCTGATAATGTTGGTAAAGAGATTTAACTATAATATATTGTAATAAGTTGTATCCACAGCAAGTTCCGTTAAAACAACTCACTTGTCACGTCACACATTTGAAAGTTCTCATTGACAGTCAATCCACCTTTATAACAAGTGCCATTCTGTCCAGTGATAACAAGTGGATCGCATGCCTCATTTGACAGGCATACTATGGCATTATAGATCAATGAGTATTAAGTATTATACAGGTATAACAAATGCTTTGCAATTACCATTGCAATTGATTCCACCCCAGCCATCTGAACAAACGCACTGGTCATCTTCTCGTGGCAGCCGGTTTTTTCCATCGGCCAATGAACCACACACTGTTTGAGATAATAGGAATTATAATAGAGTATTTTGCAATTGAACATATTTACAACCCATGATTTATTAGTGACCTTCAAGCATTTCACAGGGCATACACAGCAGTTCGAGTATGCGCTGTTTCTAAAAAATATAGACTCTAAAACAACTCACAAGGCTTAGAGCAGTCCAATCCACCGAAACCGGGTGGACACTGACAACGCCCATCATAGTCGCTGCAGTTTCCGAACTGCTTGCAAGGGAAGGCTTCTAAATGGCAATCAAAGCATGGCGGACATTCCTCTTGGCAATTTTCTTCTCTCTTGACGAGATCAGTAGATCGTGTCGTTGGCAAGTATACTGCTCTAGGACGGAGTAGCGAATTGATAAAAGCCTCTTTTTCGAGTGCGGACGGAGAAGCCGCAAGTACAGCTCCCAAGAAAACGGTACATAAGAGCACTACATATAATGAATGTGATTTTGCAAAAGTCCCTAGACGTGAAAATCCCCGTATCATTCTACGATAGTTCGAGTAATGGTTCTTGGTATCTGCACTTCAAACTTGACTAGGGCTTCTTGTACGTATGACTGTGAAATTATTATAGGGTTAAGCAAGCTTCGAGATCCGGGGGTCAAAAAACCGGGAAATGTAAACGTGGGGGGCAATATCAGTGTTTTTGCGTACGTACGTTACGCCGTAGTTACAATACTGATTGTTGGGAGTATGATTATCGCCAACGATGTTGATCACATGCTCGATGCGATTGGGGATACTTTGACGAGAATTGCGTTTGTGAGTATCAATTGCATTGTTGCCTGGTCAAACAATACAATGTAAAGCGTCACGTTGCTTCGTCTTTGAAAGAATTGCCGTTTTTGATTTTTAAAGGCCCATTATTAATATGCATATATTTATCATACTAGACATTGCATTTGAATATGCTGATAATATTTGGGGTGTGCAACAATATATGACGTCAATGATCATCGGCTTAATGACATAATCCTTCCTCGCCTTCTGCGCCATTCTGAAAACATTCAGAATACTCTTCTTGCGGCTGGATTGTAATACATCATTGATAATCTGTTCTAGACGTTGCTATGTACAGTTATCAATTCCTACATCTGCGTGCAGATGGCTCCATCAAGCAACGCTCGAAAGAAGATCCCTCGAGCTCCGTTTACGTCCCGATCTATGACTAAATTACATTTCTTACACTTGCAGATTTTTCTACCACCGATATTTTGTATGTTACCACACCACGAGCAAGTTTTCGAGGTGTAAGCCTCGTCTTGGATCACGATTTTCAGACCAGTTTCTTCGGCTTTGGATTTCAGCCTTTGCCTGAACATGTAAATGTGACCACGTTAACATTTTTCTCACGACCTGGGATTTTCTCCTCTCTTTACCATATTCGGGATGATAACCACGTGATTTTTGTGATATGAAGAAGGAGACGAAGATTATTGGTAAATTTTGCCTTATTGCTTTCTTTTTTTAAAAAATCAACATTTTCTTCTTGGCTAACTTTAATTTCGCTAGTTATTTCTTTACTATTACTAATTTTTTCTTTATTCTTTTCTCCTAAAATTTTCTCATGATTCAGCAGTTGTAGGTATGGATAAATCTCTTTTTTATCACTATCTTTTTCTAATTCTTTCAATTTTCTCCTGCTTCTTCAATGATTTTCTGCAGTGAGGTTGCTAAATCTTCATAACTATTGTATTGAGCCAGCAACTCTTTTATTTTTTCACGAAATTCTTTGTTTACTCTGCTGCCTAGTTTTCTTAATTGGGGCAGACTGCAACAAAACCAGACAAAGTGAACATTCTATAAATGAGGGCTGATTATGATGTGACTGTAAAATTGACCAGGGTGAATGATGATGTTTTGAAAAGTAATAGCAGTGCTCATTCATAACTTATGACTTGTTAATTTAATGTTCCCTTTATCATACCAGAATAGGATAATTATAAACCATAACAGGATTAATATAGGATTACCTCTATATATATATAAATAACATTACCACCAACTGATGAACCAAGAAAGAAAAGAAGGCTGGCAGAATAAACAATTAAAGCATCATTAGAACACCTTTTTTGTATTTTGGCAACTTTATCTATCACTCATCCTCTTCCCCTTCAAACTCATCACTTTCTTCTTCAGCTGGTCTATTTCATCAGG
>CAJVPJ010000236.1:0-32924 GCA_910592205.1 Paraglomus occultum | reverse complement strand
GAAAGCAAATGTCTCATAATGTTAAAGGCAATTTTGCTACGATAAATTCTATTGGTCCCTCGATAACTCGGATTTCTCGATAAGTCGGACAGCCATGCCCACCCCGTCGTGTCCGACTTATCGAGTTTCACTGTGTAATCTTTAGATTTGAATACTTGCTTGAAGTCAGTTTTGTTTTTGAGTAAAAATTTGGTTGCTAAATATTGTTCTCATTTTGCTTGGTGTTCCTTAATTTCTTTAGCAAGAATCTCTTCAATCTCTTTTTCTTTGGCTTTTTCTCTTAACTCTTTAACACCAGACATTTCAGTATTTAAATATTGGTTAAATATTTTTCTTTTTCTTGCTCACAATCATTAATGTATTCTTGAAATCAAGAAATATTCTCTAAATAACGATTTTTATCCTTATAGTATCCAACTAATCTTTTGTAGTTATCTTGGGTGGATGAAGAAAGTTTGTCATGATCAGAGACAACAAAATCCTCAATCATTAAATTTAATTCAGCAGGTAAATTCTTATGGCTTTCAGAATTCCACGTTCTCCATAAGAACGGCCAACTGCAAGAATTTGCAGTTCTGAAACTGCATTATCTCTTGTGATTTCCTTCCGTTGTAGACGCTGTAACAAGAATGAGTGCATAAAATTTTTTTCACATCAAATGAGTGTAAAGAAGATATTATACCTTGACAATACGAACAAGCTTCATCAATATTTCATCATCAAACTCTGTTTCTTGCTTGGTAAGCTTTTGTAAGATATCCTTATGCATTATTTCTAATAACTCAGCACTGAAAACCTCCACCATTAGCGGGCAATGTTGTTTAGGCTTTAATAAAAGGATGTGTGATAAGGATCTATATAGTGAAGATAATTGCAATTAGTTTCCACAGTAATTTAGTGAATGCAAAAACTGAGCATACAATATCTGTTGTGTGTGGCTTTCCACAAAGAGGCCATCCCTATTTGCCAATTCCAATGACTTTTTCTTAAACAAATGCCATTTTTCAGAGACATTCATGCCACTTATGAACCATCTGGACTCTTTTCGAGGTGATGGTCCCAAATTTAGTCCTATAACATCATTGATTATTATGGGGCAGTCAAACGCAAATTTAGTATCAGAAATAAATACGTCAGATTCATCATCTTCATCAGAGAAAATGTTGGTCATTTTGGATGGTGTGGGTGATGATGGCTGTAAAACTGGTGAAGGTGTAGAGGATCTCTTTTTGTTGGAAAGGCATTAGCTATCTGAAAAAAAACAAATCATTAATCAACGAACAAGACATACTGACAAGCAAGCTATTCAATGCACAAGAATGAACCAATATGTCCAGCGAAATATTTCAAGACAGCAATAGTAGCAATAACACTTACGAAATAACTGTCATCAATGTTGACAGCTTTGCGCTTGAGGACAGTACCAGCTTCATTGTTTGACATCAATTTATCAAACTAAGAATTATTGTGCGAGTCTTCGACATTGATTCCGCTCCATCCGTGAAAGCAGCAATGGTTGCATTATGCTATAAGTTGTAACGATAAGTGTTTGTTTGAGGGATTACTGAGCAGGAATTCACATACTCACCCTAATTTGGCTAATATTTGAGTGGGTTTTCACAGCTTTGACTAGTTGCTTGTTCAAGCGAAAAGAAATGTCGATATAATACATAGTCAGAATGTCAGATAGTATTCGCGTAGATCCTTTGGGCACCTTCGGCAGCGGAACGCGACCATCACTAGGCGACACGCAGTAACCCAGCTAGCTGCCAAAGAAGCATCGGAACGCGACCATCACTAGGCGACACGCAGTAACCCAGCTAGATGCTACGATACCCAAAAGACATCTGAACTTATGCAATGCTTTACATACTTGCCAGCCGGACGTCAGGATCTTTTTCGCTTGCGCGGCATCGCAATCTCCTCTCTCTGCACGTTGCTGAAGGTCCTGCTTAATACCGTTCAGAGCGCGACCAACATTATCGTCGATACAATAGTTTGCCACGATGGCATCATATGTCCAATTTTTTGCGGGTTGGTCGAAGAGCCTTGACATGTTAAGTTTTTATCTGGTACGAGACAGCCAGAATAGAAGCTCTGCTACTACGCGTTCGCGATCACAAACCTATAGTATCTTTCACGTGATGTGGAAGGGCTAATTAACGTTATTATTATTATGCTACATACCAAATTCATGTGATTATCCGAAGCTTTACCGACGTCTAATGACGTTTAATTATTGGTTACGACTAAATATTGTACTTCCTATTAATGGCTAGCGATCGCCATGAAGTATGGGGCCCGTTTTTATATACTATACTATACTTTAAATAGTTAGTCATTTGAAGCAAAGCAAAGCAAAGCAAAGCAAAGCAAAAGTCTAAGCTTTCGCATAACGATCAAGCGTTCAATTTATTAACCGTTGTTTGATGGATTTTTTCTCACGCTAGCTATTATTTTTCATCTTTATAATTCATCACCAATAATCCCAAGATTTCGATATCTAAAATATCAAGATGGAGAAATGTTTTTCTATCAACAACTACTCTGTACAATACCATGCCGAACTGAAAATGAATTACTCGCCAATTTTGAAGCATACCACGATCACTATCTTTATCTCAACCCTCACCTTGACGTAATGCTACAAACATCAACAAATTTTCGCGCAACCTACCGTCAACTATTCGAAGTACAATTTAACAGAATCGTAAACAATTTAATTAATCAACTCGCTACCCCTATTTCCACAAAAATTGCTGATATTTTGGAAATACAATTAAATGCGATGAAACTATTGCCATCAATACTACCGACTACAGCAATGCTCGACCTACCTACTGAACAATACAAAACTATTAATACCATAACCAATACCTAGGACCCATCTCAAACAACAAATACCCAATTTCTTCATCACCGGCTCTGCAGGAACTGGAAAATCATACATCATAAACATGGTTAATCACAAAAAATTCCAACCACCTCTGGTGTTGCTGCGCAAAATATGAATGGCATGACAATTCACTCTGCCTTACGAATACACCAATCCGAAGCAGGTTATCAAACATTAGCATTTTATGATAACCAATTCAAACAATAACTTGCAAAATTAACACATTAATTATCGACGAAGTTTCAATGGTATCCGCATCACTCTTCACATTCATATCAAACCTCTTCGCGTCCATTCACAACAATGACCTAGCATTCGGCGGTATTAATATTATTGTCGTTGGCGATTTAGCTCAATTACCTCCAGTACGTGGCGAACCCGTTTTTACTCTCCTGTATGGCACCTATTCTACCCACTTTTTCTGACACAACCGCAACGTCAACAATGTTTCTACAAAATATTACAAGAGATCAGATTAGGTAACATTTCTGATAATACATGGAACAAACTCCTCCAAAAGGCAACCTCATACAACCCCTGCCTCACATTGGGATCACTCGTAAACAACCACACATATTGTTCCATATAAACAAACCGCAGAACAGATAAACCGCATCATAAACAATGTATTGCCTGTGGGAAACGCCAAATTTATCATATCTGATGTGACAGACTTTTTGAATGGCATCAAACAAAACTCTGAAACTACACAGTCATTACTCAAATTAAAAACTGACTGTACGCATTCAACAAGGATTGCGTGTAATGTTCTTAAACAACTCCCTCATAGAAAAAGGTATCTGCAATGGAACTATTGGCATCATTACTGACTTTAATAAAAATGCAAACACTGTTCAAGTTGCATTTTGTATACAAAATGCAATAGTCCACCACTGGATACAACAATGCACTTCCTACTTTTACGCTGCAGGACAAAAAGCTTCTCGAACTCAGTTTCCTCTACAAAATTCATTTGTTCTAACAATACACAAAACTCAAGGTCTAACACTACAAAAAATAACTATATCACTAGACCATCACATACACAGTGCCGCTCTTTATACTTTATAGTAGACCTCCTTTATAGTGGAGACTAATTAAAATTGCGATATAGTGGATAGAGGTTCAAACCGTCTATAATAAATTCTATCCGATATAGTGTATTTACTAATTAATTTTCAAAAACCCTCGATATAGTGGATTTTTGAGAATTTTTTGCTAATAGATTTTTTTGATACACTATAAAGAGAGTCTCTGTGTATTCTCTCCAGGTCAAGCCTACATTGCAATTAGCAGGTGTCCGGCTTGGGAAAACCTCAACATTAGTGCATTAGACAAAACTGCTTTCATGACAGATCCAAATACCATATGAAAATTAGTATGTTTTGTTTGATTTGAAACAAATCATGCAAACGTGATACTTGCTACATAAAACATAGTAAATAGCACGCGATCCAAGGTCACGGTCTTCTGGTTTACCATTTTTATGAATGTAACAACACAGTACTAATACAGACAAAGTAAAGGGACTAAAAAAAGGGCTAGCTATAAAATGAAAATACACTTGATCTGCGGCCGTTGTGAGTAGTGTTGCTATAGTAATAGTACTCACTCTCTAAAATGGATAATTGCAACCAACACTGTAAAAATCATTTCACACACGCGATCTCGTCGTCATACCTAGGACTAAGTAATTATGTCATGAATTATCCAGACAAAAGTTAATTAAAGTTAAATTAAAACCACACTCGTTCGTTTACAATCATAAGCAAATGTTGTAGCGTCCTCGTAACCAACATTTCCGTTGAGTGAATTTGCATTATCTCCATTTCTACTGATTGACTAGATATAGATGCGTATCTCATCGTATTACCGAATATTAAATAAATAAATACATATCTAACAATACGATTTGTGCTTTAATACTATTATTATTTCTGATTATCTAGCAGTTGTGAACCCCTGTGGGCGACGTTCACTTTGTCCGCAGCATGCCCCAAACAAGATTTAACCTACTCTCTTGTCACCATTGTAACTTTCACGTGTATTCCAATAATAAGACGCTTAGTTTTACCCGATTGAGCAAACATTACAGTATCCACATTCGCTTTTAGTTAGACGAGATACACGAGATAAAGTTTCCTTCGAGATTAAAGGCCGGTTTTAAGACCAGTTCAATAAATTAGAGGGAATGTACGTTTTGGGTGACATACAAGTTTGCATACTCGTGTCTGGGTGATATACTCATCAGACGTATAACAGTCAGAGTCGCCGCAAGTCACAAATGCTTAGTAGTTGAAGCAGTCTCAGGGAAGAAATTCTCTATGCTATCGAAGAACAAGTTTCCACTGTGAAAGTGATTTGTGAGAATACATTCTCTAGAATAACTGCGAAAGGTCTTGTAAACTACGCTTGCAGTCTGCATCAACGGGGTAAATTGATTATGTAGGGAGCAACTTTTAAGAGTTTATATTTCTAATCGAGTTAAAAATGATTTTAAAAATAGCCCAAATATTAATGCCAAATATCAATGAGAATATATTAATGAGAATATATTAATATTTACAAATCATGTATGCACAAGCTGTTATCTTTCGCTTATTTTCACCCCTAATTCTACCGATAGCTATTCATTGTATTTGTGGAGGAGTACTTGTTGAACGTATGTAAAACATAAAGCTAATTCTGTTCTCTTTCAAGGAGGAGTACATGACGCCAGATCACAGATACGCCCAACCGAGATCATCTCGATTGTTGCGTTTCCCAATGAAGAACCGAATCCGTTGCCCCACGCATGTCATGTGATTAAATATAAACGGTGTATACCGATTGATCAACAAATGACAAAGATAGAAATGAGCACAAGGGGGGTGGTGGGGTCCTGGGCTGTCAATGCGAACAAGACAATCGCCTCTTATAAATTGTTGTCACACTATCTATCACTTCCCACATATATAAACTTCCGCCCGTCATCTAATTATACTCAGGCTTGTTTGCTGTTCATCCTTAACCGTGAAAAAGCCTCTCGCTCTGCCTTATATTACCACGATATACATTAACTTGACTACGAAATGGTGAAAAGTGTCATTATCCTTGCTGGGCTGTTGTTCTCGGCAGTCGTGGCAGTCCCTTCTCTGCCCAAGCGTGAAGAGGGCACTCTTGCACCGCTCTTTACTCCTCCAAACGCAGAAGTAGTCCCCGACCAATATATTGTGGTATTCAAAGACCAAACGCCTAAAGAAAAAATCACCTGTCACCATAATGTTGTCCGAGATATGGTCACAGAAGAGAGAAAGGAAAAGCGAGGGTTTATGGCTAAACTTATATCTGGAATAAGATATACTTATGACATTAAGGATTTCAAAGGCTACTCTGGTAGATTCTCAGATGACGTGCTAAACAAGATCAGAGAGAGTGACGAAGTAGGTACACGTGTATATAGAGAATGTCGAGTAGAATTGCTATTGAACCAAGTCGCAGTAGTCGCAGTAGTCGCAGTAATAGTGTAACCCTCAATTTATAATAACGGCGATCTTGACCTTAAATGTCTGATTGCTATAACCTAACAAATAGATTATCATTGAATGATCATCATTGCACTTTCATCGCCTATTACAGTCTAACTCATCAATTTCCTTATGTAGGTCGCTTACGTAGAGAGAGATCAAGTCGTCTATTCCGAAGAAGTCCAACTCAACGCTCCTTGGGGACTCGCGCGTATATCTCATCGTAATGCCTTAACGTTTGGTACTTTCAACAAGTATCTATACGACTCGACTGCTGGCGAAGGTGTTACTGTTTACATAGTCGATACCGGCGTCAACATAAACCACACTGACTTTGGTGGTCGTGCCAAATGGGGTACTACTGTGCCAGATGGTGATGAAGATGTCGATGGCAACGGACACGGAACCCATGTTGCTGGCACCGTTGCTGGAACGCGATATGGTGTTGCCAAGAAGGCTAACATTGTTGCCATCAAAGTTTTGAGATCAAACGGTTCGGGAACTATGAGTGATGTAATCAAGGGGGTAGAAATGGTTGCTGAATACCATGAAAATGAATCTGACAACGCTAGAAAAAGTGGAAAACCATTCAGGGGTTCAGTCGCTAACATGAGTTTGGGAGGAGGCAGAAGCAAGTCTTTGGACGCTGCCGTCAATGGGGTACGTATATTATTAAGCGTTGTCGTCACAATGTCAAAGATTGAGTCAGATGTTGTATTTAATACAATTTTATTACACGCTTTAATCATGACTATGTCGCATATTCTGATACGTTGTTAGGCCGTTGACGTTGGAGTTAACTTTGTCGTAGCCGCAGGCAATGATAACCGTGATGCATGTGACTCATCACCAGCAGCCGCTGAAAACGCAATCACAGTTGGCGCTTCCACTATCGAAGATGAACGTGCTTGGTTCTCCAATTACGGTAGATGCGTCGACGTTTTCGCTCCAGTAAGTATAAGTTAACCTCTTTCCGCCGACAGCAATTGCATAGCTGTATATTCTACTTCATGTTGTTAACCCAATTCAATCTGATACTACAGGGAAAGGACATCTTGTCGGCCTGGATTGGCTCAAATACCGCTACAAACACAATCTCTGGTACTTCAATGGCATCTCCCCATGTGGCCGGTCTTGCAGCATATTTGCTTGGCTTGAAACCAGAATTCACCTCGGACTTTGTCACTTCTCCACCAAGTCCAAAGCAAGTTACCGACTGGATTGTCAAGCACGCTACTCCAGGACGTCTCGAAAAAATTCCTTCAAACACACCCAACCTTTTGGTTTTCAACGAGTTTGATGCTCAAGCGTGAGTGGGAATGGGAGAACGGTTTAGTATATAGAGAATTCAGTTTAGGATAGGTTTTTTTCTTTGTTTGTAAGTGTTTCGGATAATAAAAACGTCCCGGTTTGACTGGGTAAAAAAGCATCAAACTGTTCTTTGTTTGCCTCGTAAGTGTTGGATCGAATCTTTCGTATGTCAAACGTAAAAATCATGGTGATTATAAATGGACTTGTAGTAAAATCAATCGTTGATGGGTATAATTCTTAGCATAACTGGGTATTGGGTTAGTCGACCCAAGCATATCGGGTGCGTTGCCTAAGCCTTAATGAATAGATAGTAATTACAGCCTCGCAATTTGTCTTGTGCTCTTTTGTGCCGGAGTATAAATAACTCTTCTCACAAATGTAGCCAATCTATACTAGTCTAGGCATGAAAAGCTTGTCACCTTTATTCATCATTGACCTTTATTATACACATGCTTTGAAAGTAATTATGGATGGTAAAAATAAATTTAACAGTAGAGGCTTATGTGTTTTTAAAATACGGCTTGTCATTTCGGTGATGGGCATGAATTGGCACATCATGCAATCTTACTGCGTTGGGATCAACTGTCGGACGCTCTGCGCAGCTGATCCGTGAGTTTATTCTCAAATTGCATCAATAATGGTATTATGTATATATTGTACACACATATATTGATGGTCATTAATTACGTCATAGTCCACTTGGATCACACGAAAGCTTGCAAATACGATCTGAAGCCATCGCTCTTAATAATATATCATGGTAATCAATTGTTACTATAATATCATCAAGTTGAAAGCCTAAATACACTCTCTCACTAGTGCACATGCATTCCGATGTTTCATATCTCAAACTTGTTTGTTTCTCTAAAGAAAGAGGGCTTTCTCTTATCAATTAGTCTCGGTTTCGTGTCCTTTATTAGACGCAACTAAGGTGGACCTCTTTATCATTTAGTCTCGGACGACCAATTCAAATGGTAAGTACTTTACCATGTGACTTATGCATTATCTGTGCATGCATACTGAAACTGAATCCTGCATAATTGTTACAAGGTTTTTAAAAATCTCGGCGATGTGGCATACGATGAAACAATAATAAAATAAATTGCCGAATTACAAATTAGGTAGTCCAATGCTGGTACCACCTTATTCATGCCGAACATCGGATTACTAAAAGAATACAAGTATGCACGAAAATAGTAATATTAATATTAGATCATAGATCGAACATTTCCGCAAAAATCAACCAAACAGAGACTACTCTTTTGAAGGTCATCATCACTTTTTTTTTTCTTTATTTTTGTTTCTTTTCTTAAAAAAAAAAGAAACGCTTTCTTTTCAAAAATCATATGAAGCAACTCCATTCATCTTACAAAATTTACAAATCACAATTAGAAGAGACTGAATTGGAAGGAATGGATGATACGAAAAAAAAAATAGAGGATTTATGCAGGAACTGTCCTCTTAAAGCAAAGAATGATGATAATAAACAGCTAACAGCGTACACTTGATTTGGAAATAAAAGAAGATAACTTTAACAAAGAGCGAATTCTTCTTAATATTTTTTTTTAAAAAAACTGAATACAAGATCGATTTCGAAAGAAATATGACAGAACTTCAAATCGATTGTGTTAAAAAGGAACCAAGAACGAGGAAGAATGGGCACCTTCCCTATGTACATTTAAACATGAAACCGACTCGTTGCACGTAAAAAGAAAATGAACATGTGTCCTAGACGCTAAAATTACTCCGTCTCTCGGAACATCATCGTGAAATACATTTTAACATAAATTGAAACGATGATATTACGACATTCAGACAAGAAGTGCAGAAACGTCAACATCACTTCTTGATAACTCAAAGCGATCAATGAACCACCGCTTTTAAATAATGTCCGGATTACTTTTGAAATAAAAGAAACTTTTGTGTAATTGAAACCCACCATATTAATTAGTCCCCAGTCTAATATGATTGATTGGAGATAAGATATTAAAAAGGGAAGAAATTTAAAAGGGGAAGGAGAAAACGAAAGTATCTATCAAAGTGTTTCCTTCACATCTTCCCAATAAATTCACCGAATACACATTTTGAAAAGACGAGCGAAACACTAGTAGTCACTTTCAGAAATATGCAGAAGATATAAAAAGATGAAGAAATATAAAGAGAAAAAGGGGACCCATACAAGAATGTACAAAAGAAAAGAAAGAGGTATACAAGAGGGGGGAAGGGAAGAAGGGGGTAAATGAAATATTGAGTCTAAGAGGGAATTAAATAGAATAATTAAAAAGAAGGGAAAAAAGAGCTTGTAGTTATTTACAAAAGTAACTTTTCCCAACAACTAAGAATTCCCATATTAAGAAACATGCACATTCTATATCGCGAAGAAGATTAATAAACCGAGAACCGCCCCACTACCAAGTGTCCTTTTATTTAGCGGTAATGTTTGGATGATGTCAATATATTGGTATGTAATGGTAAAAAGGGAGGGGAGGGTAAATGGCACTTTCTAGAAGTAACGGCGGTTCGACAGTAGATAATCTTTTTCGACAACATGAATCCAGACTGTCCCAAAAGAAGAAACAAATAAACAAGTATAAGGACGCGCGAAAAAGAAACAAGAAACTATGTAGTATGTCTATGCTGATGTTGAAAATATGATGAGTGGTAAAGGGGTGAATCGAAAAGGGAGTTTAATATAAAGCACACAATAAGGGGAAATAATGGTGGGTTTAATATTAGGGAAGGTTGGATAATAAACCGAAGAGGAGTATTAAAACAAAGGATGTTGTAGAAAAGGGAAACTTGCAACAAAAAAATGTACAGGTGCGAATAACAAAGGGGGGAAACGAAAAAAAAAAAGGTTTATATTGAAGTCGAAGATAATATGCAAAGAAAAATAAAAGGGGGGGTTGTGTGTGTTTAGAGAACTAGAAATATGTGCCAGATCTAAAAGTACAAAATGGGTCATATGAGTAATGAACCCAAAATTAATGAACACGAAAGAAGTAATCTCCGTCGAGGAATCACCAATGACAATTGATTCCTATTCTACTCAATCAACAAGATGCTTGATTGATTATTCATGTCTTAGCTTGTCAACTCACTAGATCCAACTCCTTATCAACAAGATCGCCTTTGCATATTCTAATGTCCGGAAATCTTCAACAAATTTCTCAGACTTTCGGAAATCTCTGTCAATGACATTCCTTGAGTATCGTCGTAGACGTGCAGTGGACGAGCAGTGGCCATTTTCTGAGGTACGTTGTAAGCCCCCATGGTAGCGGACTGTTGGTAGGTAGCGGGAGCGTTATGAGCGATGCTTTGTTTTTCTTTGGAACTAGCGAGCATCATTTTAAGTTGGATGGACTGTTGCTGTCTGATGTAAGCATCATCGTATGTATTGTTAACTACATGGACATCATCCATAATGAAAAGGTCATCATCGTAAGCGCGATCGAGAACAAAGGATGGAGTCGGAGGAGTGAGCGGAGGTGTTGTAAACATTGATGGGGAAGAGTTGGCGGTGCTGGCATCGTTGCTGGCTCCAACATTACCAACACCAAACAAGTTGTCCTCCAAAAGTGACCTTTCTTTTCCGAGAGACTTGCTTACAAATGATGGGATCGGCAATTGGCTAGGTGCAGGAGCATTATGGAAATCAGGTCCCGCATACAATTGCTGCTTGGCCGGAGTGCTCGCTGGACGATTATGTCTGACTGATTTTAGATCTGAAGACGATTTTGAATCGGAGAATTGTTGCACATGTTGCTTAATCTCTATTGCAGTGCTGGACATTCTACGGCGACCATTGTGAGTTGACGGAGGAAAGACATAAGAATCGGTGTCTTTTACCGGAGTTCCTGACATTCGTGTATTTTGGTTGAATGGCGGGAGATTAGTAGTAATAGTACTATTTACATTGGTAGTGAATGTATCTTTGTCTTGCGATTGAGGCATAGTGTTGACGAGAAGACTAAAGACATCGTTGGCGGACTTGATGTCTTTGCGATGTTGAGAGCGCTTCGTTTTAGCTGGTTGAATATCCGAGCGACGACGTTCTTTTGACTGAAGACGGGACGAATATGGAGGGGGCGTGGACGGCTTCTCCAATTTAGTTTGGCGCTCGACAGCATCCTCGTCGGGATAGGAACGGATTGGATGGGAAGGTTTGGTGAGGTCGGTAATGGACTGAGAACGCTTGAGGATAGTTATCGGTTTTTCGTCATTTGAATCAGATTGATACCTTCGTCTGTTGTTGCTTGATTTGCGCTGTAAATTGGACTGCTTCCCTGTTCTTGCCTCATCGTTGCTTTGGGTATTCTCTACCAAACGGTAACGGTTTTGTTCGATGCTTGAATCTCTATCAATGTCAATATCATCACCACGACCGATGCGAGGAATAACAATAGGTGTCGAAGCTGTTGATAGTGAGAGCTCCTTGGGGTGGGAGTGGCGTTTGGATTTCGGTGTTGATTTCGAATTTGAGCGTTTGTGGCTGATAGGTTTAATGCGGAGCTGTTGATTGTGGTGGTGTTCGAGCCTGCTCTGAACCACAGGAGCAGAGAGTGTTGATTTTGCTATACTTTTAGACATTTTTTATATTTTAGTGTCCTTTTATAAATGTCTTTAAGTGGGGAATTAGAAGAGTCCAGTATTTCGATTGTTCTTTTGAAAGCCTAAAATAGTGCGGTGGTAAATTAAAAGGCAGTATTGGGTATAATAATGAATTAGCATGTATCTTGCGTCTGAGGACGACAGCATACAAACAAGAGTAAGGGCTACGGAAGTAAAAACGAGGGGAAGATGGTATGGTATGTATAAACTTTACGAAATTATAATCTCGCACACAAGACGTTATACTACACAGTTTATGCTCTTGCAAGCGGATGACAAGCCATCGATAATGCCAAGCAATAGTTATTCTCTTCGCTTGTTGTAAATAGAAATTTACCTGGATGGGGGAAGGTTGATAGATGAAACCGTTGTTTGAGAGAGAACAGTTTGGAAGAGTTGGACTGATATGAGAGATATGGATACTATTATTGAAGTTTGAAATTTTTTTTGCTATTTTATTTTTAGTGTTTGTGTATTCTCGAGTTGTTTGCGGTAATAATGGTGTTCCAGCGTGGTGTATTTGGATGGAGATCTAAATAACTTCTTTCCGGGAAGCGCTGTTCAGATGGTTGCTGGTGGAGTTCGGTTGGAGAGGAAGGAAGAAAAGGCGTGGGCGGAGGTGTGTGAAATATAGGGAGAAATACTGTGGAATATTGCACGGCTTTGCCCCTAATGGAAATTGTGTTACATAAATACAGAATAGATGTCGTAATTGTGATTTTGTATAATATATATGAGATGTATTATTTGCGAATAAATAAATGCATTGTAGAATATCCATTTATATACGGTATTTTATTTTGAGTCACAACTAACGACCGAAGTTAAGAATCTAACTAATCGGTGGCTTAACAACCACCAATTTAATAACCATGCATGAACAGTGGGTGATGATATTATCTTTGTTTCTATTGGCCTCCACAAGTCTTGTCAACAGGTTTGCTGCAAGTATTTATTTTATTAACCTTTATTAATTTGGTGCAAAAAGGGAGGTTACTGTTTCGGGGAGGCGTAAAAAAAACCTCAATGAGATGCGGGCGATTATTCGGCGCATCAAAATTGGATATTTCTGCTTGCATCAATGGCCAATGGGATTAGATGATGACATCAGTAACCGAACCCGGCCCAAGAATAACATAATAAATAACAATAACAACAATAACAACAAAGCAATTGTGACTAAGGGTTGTTAGATGGAAAACAAGTCATTATGTAAGACAAGCGAATAAATTGTGATTTGTTATATCTAATTCTGCTATTACGAATTGGTGCACATTTGTTGTTAACACCGTTAACACCCCGAAATGTTATTTCCATATCAAGTGCTTACCTTCCATCATTATTTTTATGACAATTCCATATTGTTTGGTATGTGGCGAGTATGTAACGTCTATGTTCAGATAGCATTGTTTGCAGGTCAGTAGCAACTGTCCCCGCTGCTCAAACAAAGAATTTATTAAAATGACGATCATCTCATTTCATACATGATGATTACTACCGGTTTTAACGATTACCTTACTTCACATGCCATTACTGCTGCTATACATACGTTATCGATGATTTCTAGTCTTTTACGTTTTCCCAGTTGCCCATCCATCTCCCCTTCTCTTCACTGCAGTATAATTGTCTTAAACATAAACAGACCTGCATTTAGCAGATCATATATGAGCACCAACTCTCTTCTGTGACAGACTGAATGCCCATGGTTACATTATTCAATTGAACAGCTCTACGTTACCATTACACATTGCTCATTACCCCATCGCCCGTAACATACGAACATATTTTTCCATGAGGAAGAAATTTAATTTGTTTGTCATTCGGTGTATTTGTCTTTACAATATATAGAACGGGTATTTGACCTACACCTAATATATGGATGGACCACATGCTCATCCCCACGCTGCCATTCCTCAATTTGGTACAGCCCCCCCCTTTTTCTTCCTCACTTTAACCCCCCCCCCCGACCCCGACCCCACCCCATGAACACAACCAGTGATAATATAAACCGAATATTCATACAGCAAATATCTGAAATACTAACGCCTTCTCAGGTGGGAACCAATATAAAATTACGTCATCAATTTCAGTCAATATATTTGGAAGTTTTAAGTTTATAAATAGACTCCACTCGATTATCATTGTAATACAACCCATTTGCATACAATATAAAATGCGAGATAATAGATGACAAATCTTTTGCTTTGGTAATGTTTGGCTCGTATTCATCAAATGATGGACATACTAAGAATCTGCTCAAGCTTGAATTGGGCGTAATTACGTATTGAAGCGATGCATTATCACTATCATCATGACAAATTGCGATTTTCTCTCTACAAAGTTCCAATATTATGGTGTGGTACTATGTTTATCTGTTGTGTTTTTGTGGGGTTAGAATGAGAACACCAAACTTGAGTGGTGCATTCTCAGTAAATTTATCCATATTTGGTAAAATATGTTGTCGATGGATTTGGCTATGGTGGGAATGTCTCGATGGCTGAAAGTGTATTTTTTTGTGCGTGCGATTCATATGAGCATAAACGAAAACGAATATAGTAAAGCAAATGGAGAACAAAAATAAAGTGCACGAATTAAGTGACCGAACTTTCAGATACAGGGACTGGGAACGCTGGAAACCTGATGAACAATAATACCATATATGTATGTCAAGGTTATCATGCCGTCACGCCACTTATTATTCACGTGGCTGATGGAATCAAATAGTATTTATAATTACCAGATTACATCATATGCCATGTCGCGCAAAGTAAGCAAAAGGAAAAGGGAAAGGGAAAGGGAAAGGGAAAGGGAAATTACACTCCGTAATCTCCCCAACCTTGTGAACGTTCAACCGTCCTTGTTCATATTAATTTCTCATATGGGATATGATTGCTTGTCAGTCGATCCATGTAAACAAATGATTATGATGCGATTACTTTTACCCCTTCGTTAATAGTTTGAAAAAGTCGCAATAACTTAACTTTAAATAGTGTTGTACCTGGATGATGATCATAAAGAAAATTAACAGTGTCCTTTACCAAAACGGAAAGGAAAAGATTTCCTATGAAAAGAATTCATTTTGTTTAGGTCAACTTTAGCAATTACGACAATGAAATCTAGCTAATTTAAAGCTCCAAGGGTCAAAATGGTAGAGTTTTACAATGCCACAAGTTTGTTTACTTAGCATCAATTATTTACCATTAAAAAGATGTCTGAGTATAATACAAATAAATATACAAAAAGTCACTATTCAAAAGTGCATTCCTATGGTATCAATACTTTGACTGGAAGACATCCACGCGTCATTATTATTTATTGATTCTGGTGGGGGAGAACATTTTGACTTTCTTATCTAGAAGCTTGCGGTTTTTCTGAAATTTCTCCCTATAATAAGACACCGTCTAAAATCTAGGGCATAATCGTTAAGGTAGGTTTGTAATTTTTCCTATTCACACCACAGCACGCATCCTGTCTCTCACATGAGTGCGCGAAGAATTACTGCCCCTCTCCTTTGAAGAGCAAACGCGGTTTCTTTTATCACTTTATTACAGTCGACTTTTACAGCCCCTCTTTGGTGATTATAGAGACACGGGTTTAGAGACAATTGTTTTCAAATAGTTGGTATCATAAGAAGTGGAGACTATAAACGATCTCACTATAGACTTGCCGTTTCATACAAGCTTGCTTTGTAAAATTATTTCAAGGAATACTTTGCACAACTCATATTTACCATTCTGATATTCCAATGCTCATTAGAGATTTAAAGTTAATCACAACTGCAATAGCGATGGGAAAATAAAGACTCTTAAACAACACATTGCTATTATGTCGAGTCTTGAACATTGACTTAATCTTATAAGGACAAGGTATTTAGCTACATAGGGGGATGATAAGAGAAACCTGCGAAAGATTAGTTTGACTTCTCGTTGATTATGAAGTTGACTGTGGCTGCCCAACCTGCTGAAGCGATTGGATAGTTTCGACTGTGAAGACCATCTGATGTAATATTCTGCCCAAACTGCACGCGGGTAAGAGGGATAAAACATATTGAGGTTGAAAGTGGAGACAACGTTACGGAATTGAGAATCGATCTAAAATGGTAGACGAAGCCTACGAATAAAAGTAAACATCAACTAATTATTTTGATACATCAAGAACTTGCTCGCGTATTTTTAATTTTGAACTCTCATTCTTGTAACAGTAAATACACCAAGAGAAAACGAGAGTTTGATCATCGTAGATCATATGCATGCAAATGGTATATGTACGTAAGGCATGATATAGACCCAACATACGGCATCGACGCAGATTCGAAACAAATTGGCTTCCCGGATATCTCAGCCGATGCCTTGACCTCATCGGGCCGCATAAACCCGCATCAATTATCATGCTCGTTCTGTTAAATGTAGAAAGCAGACAATCATAAACATCAATCAACGCCATCAAAATAAGCCCATATGCATTTTATTCGTTTCAGGGAACCTTGTTTCATCAAGACAATAAACATGTCTTTATGACGGCAATTCCTATCGTTTCTTTACTAAAGTTTGTACTCATCATACTGATTCTCAAGAATATAAAACAGTCGAGAAAACGACTTACTATTCAATTGCCGCAGACAATGACCGACTAGAAGAAGCAAGCAAGGATCAAATCGAAATGATTAGTAAAAGTTATTCTGTATTATGTTCATCATTCGTAATATGACTGTTATTTATCAGCCATCCAAGGAAGTAATGTTGCTAACCATCACCAGGGATTTACACCCTTTCGGTGGAAACTGCGAATCGAACGGTACGTTGCTCATCATAGAAAAAAAAAACAATTGCCTGTGCGAGATATATATACTTACCAATAGCAAACATCGGAAAACCTTTTCTGATATCCATCTAGACAGCGAAAATGAACGCATCTCATGCCATTAAACCATGCTCTATAGTATCAAGTCGATAGCAAACTGTTAGCAAGACGGATGGATAATGATCGAGTGGGAAAAGAGGAAAAAAAAAAGAAACTCGAAATTTGGAAATTGATTGGCAAGCAAATAAATAGCGCGACATTCCCGGTAAATCAGTCGAATACAACATACCAAAATAAAATCCGAATTCGCTGCACAGCACACATAGGGCAAAGGTTTTCCAATTCCTTTTTTTTTTATTCGGCTTCATTTACGAGGAGACATAAGACCTTTGCAATGTAGAATACTATACATTCTTCTAACACAGTCCTCAATATCCACCTTAAAGGACTACCTGTATATTAACAAACAGTTATAGCCATACCAAGTTCAAAAGATCGAGACAACGACTAACCTTCTGAGAGTACAAGATGGGATTTGTGCCGTATTCTAGAGATAGGGAGATCGTTAAGAAGGCGACCGGGAGATGCTAATACAAGAATCCATTCAGTCATCGTCTTCCAATCTTTCTTGCAACCATTGTGCAATCATTCATCATATTATAATTGTCCTGTATATTAATATAATTTATTCCTGCATTACTTTCCCATTGGATGGTCGCAAGAATTATCATGCAACACTCTCTAGACGTAAACCATACTCGTGGAGGGTGAACGGTATTAGGGTCACGCGCCTTGGCTATGGTACAATTTAACAAAGAACAATCATAACTAGTTACATAATGACCGGAAGGATCCAAAATTTGACATTACCGACTTCAACCTCTTGTTTAAAATATTACGCGGCTCGTTACTTCACATGACTTGTACTTCGTGTAACATAAATCGTTCATTCCCAACTCTATATGAACGTTGGAAAATTTTTCACGTTTGTCTCCCTCTTTCGCATTTCCTCGTTCTGTGGGCTCGTTCTTTTTAGAATTCATAGCCAACATGTCTGAACAGGTACTATAGACGTTGGACACGCACATTCTAGTCAATTTGCATGAGCAATTTTGGGGTTGGGAAAGGAAATCTATGCCTTGTGAAAATGATTGATAATTCGAATTGATCCATGTCAGGTTGAAAAAGCCTTCCAAAAGCAGCAAGGCATCTTTCTCAATGCCAAAACTGTTGGTAAAAAGGCAAAAACAATACGTTGGTATAAAGATGTCGGTCTTGGCATAAAGACTCCAAAAGAAGCCATCGAGGGTACATACATTGATAAAAAATGCCCATGGACAGGACAAGTATCGATCCGAGGTCGTATTCTGTCGGGTGTCGTTGTTTCTAACAAGATGAAGAGGACAATCATTGTCCGTAGAGAGTATCTACATTACGTACCCAAATATAACCGTTACGAGAAGCGCCACAAGAATCTGGCCGCACATCTATCACCTGCCTTTCTCGATGTTCAGGTACTGTGTATTCGCATGTGAGATGGACAAAGTTACTTGATTGATAAATACTTATGTGTGTCAACTGTTCTCGTTTTAAACCAGGTTGGCGACCATGTCACTGTTGGTCAATGTCGGTAAGCAGTAATTCTGATCTATTGTGAAATGTTTGTCTGTTTTGCAGTCTCTACAATATGGCTCGTAAATTTTTTCTCACATTCTTTTCTTTGGAATATCGAATGAAATGCTACCAAAGACCCTTATCCAAAACCATTCGCTTTAATGTCATAAAACATCAAAAGAAAGTACAAAAAGGTTCAAAACAATTTGCCAAGTAAGTATAATTTTGGTTTAAAGCAACAGTTATCATCGTATGGATTAATCAGCTAAATCCTTTCCTTGATATATTCGCCTCAATAACTAGGTTCTAAATTGATCGTTCATTTGAAATAAAAAATGAATTAACCATAGTCTGTAATTCAAGTGGTTCCTTTTTATTCAAAAGTAAAAATATAGTCCAAGGACGAGCGATTGATTGTTTTTCTCTAGTTCGACTATTATGCTCCCTCACTTTGCTTCTTCTTTTCGGCGCGATCCCTCTGTCTCTTGTTTGCTTGCTGCCTGGCATATTCAATTCTATTTTCTAGTTCGCCCCGCTCCGCCATAATTTGAACAAGTTTGTATATAAGCGGTATGAAATTATGTTTCCGGAGAGAATTCTCGCGCTAAACAAGTAACAAAAAGTCAGCAAGTGTCGAGATTATAGTTGGACAGTATTACGACTGTTTACCTCATAACGGCGGAATTTCTCGTGTTCCCTTTCTATCTTTTGTGATAATACTGAATTCTCTTCTGTCAATCTCATAATTGTTTCAGAGTCGCCTGATGCGGATGCTTCCATTAGCCGGCTTTCATTCTCAGATATGCGCTCGTGATATAATTCTGCACGATTTTTGATGACTGCTAATAAATTAAATCGAATCTCTGAAGCGGCATAACGAGCCATTCGTTCTTGTATAACTTCGCGGGCTTTTTCAAGCCAATTGTCTGCGGTACATGGCCCTAAACGTCCATCAATCGCCGTTAGATGTGTACGAGGCCATTTACTAAAATTCATTCCGTTTTTTTAGAAATTCCACCGCCTATAACACGGAATATCGAAGTGAATAAGAACGAATGGTATCCCTACCCAAATTCACTGGACCAGCACTGAGCCCATCCAATTCATATAAAGCACCATTTACTGGTATGTATGAGATAAAATGAAATAAATCGTCATCTTCGGTAGCTGCTCTCGTGGGTTCGGTTATGAAAGGATCTGCACGCGCAAAACTGTTGTGTACGGTTCGAATGGAGTCGCTATTTGTCATGGCCAGACCTCTATCCTATCGTCGGTTGCATAATAGTTAGTCAAACAGTCAAAACGAACGAGATTGTAATGTCAATCTCGGGAAGGTACAATAGAGCAGAAATGACGTACGTATGCATTGAAATCTCGTGTAAAGTCTTTGAATTCACTTAAAACGCTCCCCAGTTCAACTGATGGGCAATTGAGCAGAATGGATAAGATTGCTTGAGTCGCACAGGCATTGTTAATTACCTGCCAATTGATGTCGAGAATTAGATGTCAAATGCCAACTTTAATCTTGGCGAACAATTAAACCAGCTCCAAATAGACACATATTTCGGTAAACTTCGCGTTCTTTCCAAAGCCGCTACCTGTTTTGCAAAGTAAACGTCATCATCAAGGCTCAAGTCTGCTTCAGGTGGAATTTGTGAACTGTCATTACCGCCTTGCCATTTAAACAAAAATATCAACCCATAAATTGGTCTAACAAAAAGAACTAGTGAATACTTTTCTTTTTGATACTGGGCATAAGAATTTAAGCCGGACTTTCCCAGATAATTTGGGGATTCCAACTTACTTGAGTTCTTCCAATGTCTGATCGTCCAGACTCCATACTTCTTCTACTTGCGTTCCTTTCACATGTAGTGCACGTATTAAATCAGTAAACACGCCTATTTGTAATCACAAGAAAAACAATCAATTAAACGTCTTTTCATGTTTCTCGAGACATTGTTGCAAGAAACTGCTTTGCAGGAGGACAGGCAAAGACATATGAGCTCGACGAATACTTGTAACCGATAATAAATCTTCACATCTAATAATGTAACAAAGATAATGGCTGTCGCTTGCTTTGTCACTATAGAATTCATGAGCATTGCGATATTGTTTAAAGTTGAAAGAGAGACTACTGATACTGCTTTTATCCATTGTCTAAACTCCTGCCTCTGCTTCCACCAATCTGTTTGTTCACGATAACTTCACGTCTAGGTATGACGCTATTGTGAAATTCCCACTATAGCCCATGCGTAAATCGACCAATACACTTTAACAATACTAGTTTCACGCTTTGCAGAAGACGTACCTGGATCGCTTTCAATAAGACACCAGTTTCCGTTCATCTTGTTTGAATATGAATTGCTGGCATTCTCCACACACGCATATTCTGTAAATTTAAAGAAACGTCACGCTATTCAAACTGATGACGTTTGCACAACTGATTGGGTCATTATCACGCATTAATTTTTCAGATTGCATTATTGGTCGTTAAAATAAGTTCTAGCTGAAGATTCACATACGCATTGACGACATTTCTCTACGCCAACCATGATTTAATGTAACCCGAATTATCGATTCCCAAATTCGTTTGGTCACGTATTAACTATTCCGAGATCGTTGTCAATGGCTGCTATGTTAGCAATTCTTTTTAATCTTTCTGCAATTGACTTAACTAACTTAAATTAGATGAGGGTATTCATTGAACGTTGCATGCTGGTTTCATCGTGCTCAAATGCACGCGTAGATTCACTATAATCGATGCGACAGTATGTCATGAGTAATAAATTATATAATAATAATACAACCGAATGCTCCGAATTCGAATGCCATTTTGAAATACCAAATCCATTCATTATGAATTCTCGTGCTTATAGCAAACGCCATATACTTCCCGGTAACCTGAATCCTGAAGTAGTATGCCTAATTGTATTGCTTAGAATTGAAAATACTCAGAGTTACGCAATAGAACAACACGTGTTTCAGTTGTCTGCAAAATTATTTGCACAAAGAGCTTTTCATTTTCTCTAGACTACTTTTCCTCCAATAGAGCCATGGCAGAAATCCGGCAACGGGCTGGCAAAAAGTTTGATGCTAAAACCGAAGAAGAACTTTTTCCCCAGACCAACTCGGAAGATAAAACGAAGGTATAAAGGATGGAAAGCATTCACGTTGATTCGAAAGCATTATATCTTATAGAGCTTCAAATGTAGGATGAGTCGCCATCACAACCTGAAGAAGACGACTTTTCTAATTTGATGTTAATAGTCGTTACAGGCCTTGGCCTCATAACAAGATTTTGGCATATAAGTAATCCAAGCGAAGTTGTGTAAGTCTATTTAAATTTCCACGACTGGTTTTCAGCTTCCTTAACCAATTCCTGTCCTCACTTGCATTCTCTGTAAGAAACAAATTGAGCTCCTAACCACCTACATCGTGGATCTATCACAAATCTAATTTATCAGCTTTGACGAAGTCCATTTTGGCAAATTTGCAAGTTTCTACCTGAAACGCACGTATTTCTTCGACGTTCATCCTCCTTTAGCCAAACTCATGCTAGCGGCAATGGGTTGGTTTCTTGGTTATGATGGACACTTTGAGTTCGATAACATTGGCGATGATTACATAAAAAATAACGTTCCGTACGTTGGATTAAGATTGTTACCTGCTACCCTTGGAGGTTTGCTGGTGCCATTGACTTATTTGATCTTGATTGAATCGGGATACCCCGTTATCACTGCTTGTTTCGCGGCAGGGCTTGTATTGTTTGGTAAGATAATCAACAGGGAAAGTGAAGTTTGAGGACTTTGGTTGGAGACATTGATTCGGATTTGAATGGCTTGTTGAGCAGTTTTGTTATTTGATAGATAATGCGTTGATTACCCAAACGAGATTGATTTTACTCGATGCAATGCTTGTGTTCTTTATGACGTGTACTTTGTACTCTTATATCAAGTTTTACAAGTTTCGACTAAGGTAAGCTTGCCAGTCGCGTTAATTATCTGTATGATTTTTACGGTACGGGTATTTTCCCCCTAATTTATATTCTTTGTTATATAGTCCATTCTCTACAGATTGGTGGTTATGGTTGACAATCACCGGAGTTTTACTTGGTTTGACGATGAGGTGAGACGATGCCCGCGACATTTGTCGTTCACCAAGCGTGCAGACGTGAACTAAAAATGCTTTTACAGCGTGAAGATGGTCGGACTGCTCACTGTTGCTACGATTGGTTTTGCTGTTTTGTCTGATCTGTGGGAGCTATTGGACATTAGACGTGGTCTAAGTATGGTCTGTATGCTTAGGGCAATATCACGTGACAATAAAACTATCACATGATATTAACATTGGCCAATGAAATCAAAAACAGCAACAATTTAGAAGTCACTTCTTTGCTCGTGCGGTTTGTCTAATCGTAATCCCGATCGCCATCTATCTATTCTGGTTTTATGTGCATTTTGCCATTCTTAACGGCAGTGGTCCTGGAGATGCATTTATGAGTCCCGAGTTCCAACTTACTTTGAAGGGAAACTCGTTGAGTTATGAAAGTCATGGTACCTATATAGGAAGAGATATGTCTTGTTTTGATTAAGATTAGTTGAATAATTATTGCGTTTTCAACAGAAATCAGATTTGGCGACACGATCTCTCTGAAACATAAGGATACTTCGGTGTTTCTACATTCGCATCCTCAAAAATATCCTTTACGATACGACGACGGGAGGATAAGCAGTCAAGGTAATTAGATTAACAACAACTACGCCTGTTGCTCACTGATTCGAAAAGATGAATATGACTTTTTATTGTGATGCCTTATCCTCTTTAAAATCTCCAGGCCAGCAAGTAACAGGGTATCCACACAGAGATAGCAATAATCACTGGATCGTGAAGCCAGCTACTCCCTTCCTTGATTCAGCCGATCGACCATTGAATGATACTATCAAGCATGGCGACCACATCCGTTTGGAACACGTAAACACTCACTCTCATCTCCTAACGCACGATGTTGCGTCACCACTGATGCCCACTAATCAAGAATTTACTACGATATCTGTTGAAGACGATTCCCGATATAACGAGACAGTATTCCAAGTATTGATTGAAAAAGGAGAGTCAAATACTGTATGGAAGAGTAAAGCTAGTTATACAAGACTGCTACATTATAGCACAAAGGTTGCACTATGGACGCATAAGGAGGCTTTGCCGCAATGGGCGTTTAAACAACAAGAAGTTAATGGAAACAAGAATAATGTTGAAAAGAGTAATCTTTGGTACGTCGACGAAATTGTCGGGAAGAATGGTAATTACACATATTTTTTAAAAATTGGCAATTCCTTCTGCTTTATTGCCTTTCTAACTATTTAATTATTCTTCAGTGACTGAAGTCGAAAAGCCCAAGAAACCTCCAAAGGAAATGCCTTTTATTTATAAATTTTTCGAACTCCAACGGCTTATGATTGCCCACAACTCTGGACTTACTAAATCCCACCCATACGCAAGCTCTCCAATAAACTGGCCATTTTTAGTTCGTGGAATATCGTTCTGGACAAAAAATGATAGTAGATCACAGATTTATCTACTTGGAAATCCACTCACTTGGTGGCTGAGCATAGGATCGATTTCAGTATTTGTTGGTATTTTTGGAGCAGAAGTTATTTCGCGACGAAGAGGAATGACGCCGCTACATCCACGTGAGTAATAATGCCTTGATGTCACCATACCTATCGAATATAAAAGCTTATTTGCATTCATGTTCTTTAGCTGTCAGAAATAGATTCTACAACTCTGCGGGATTCTTCGTGATGGCATGGCTGCTCCATTACGGCCCGTTCTTCCTAATGGGGCGAGCACTCTTTCTCCATCACTATCTCCCTGCGCTACTATGTTCTTATCTGGTAGCGGCTGTCATGTTTAATTTCATGTTTGTTAATTCGCTTAATTATCCCGTTTCATACCCCCCTCTGACAAAGAAACCAGTTCGTCAGGTTCTGCACGCAGATGTTCCATGGACATCCTATCTAGTTGTAGGTTTGTTACTTGGAGGCATAGCAGTGATATTCTGGTTTTTCGCTCCGATAACATACGGAACGCCAGGTCTAAGTATAGAAGAAGTAAAACGCATGATGTGGCTGGATACTTGGGATTTACATTTTGCAGTTAAGTAAACGTATCTCACATGTGTCGATATTATGTCGTTGCTGTGCATGAGACTGAACGATTTCGTTTATCCTTTTTAACACTAAAGAAATAGTTAATTGATTGTCCGGGTTCATGAACCAATGGCAAGGTAACACATTATTATTGTTTAATAATTTAACCAAAATTTAATAAAATTGGGTGACGGTTGTTTTATTTGACAACGAAGACGAACATGGCATTTTTATATAAATATAAAGTTCACTTCCTCATTTATAACGAGTTTACGGATGATATAATCGAAAGATGAATTCTAGACAAACAATATGATCAAGAAGCAAAACAACGAACAGATCATCAATACATGTTGGTCTTTCACAATGGGATTCATAAAAATGTCATGCTTGTCACGAACCTCGTCGTTTAGCACATCTAAAGAATGTCATCCCATGTATCGTTGTATTCTCCCTCAGAGTCAGAGTCCGGTTCACTATCCGTGAGATCTTGTTCGTCGCGTTTTTTCATACAGACTTTACATTTTGCCTTTTCCGCGTTTTTACGCTGTGCCTATTAATAATACAATCACACATTAACAACTCACGAACTACTTATTAATGAGTAGACATTACTTATACCCTGTATTGGTTGCTATCTGGATAATTGGCTTTACCTTGGCGAATTCGTCGAGTGCTTTGGTTCTAGTGCACAACATACAAGTTAGTTTCAAATTCTGTTGTGGGGTACATTGTTTACACATCGTATGATGTAGTTTCATGGTTCTTCCTTTCGGAGCGTATTCTAAGAGAAGGAAAAAACACGCAAAAGACAACCGGTCAAGTCGTGTAGAAAACGGCATCATATCAAACTTCCTTCACAAACACACAAACATGAAATCGTCTCTACAACATCGCGTCTATACTTGATAGATCAGCGATTTAGCCTAACGACCATAAAGTATATTTTGTGACTTCTGTCCGGATACTAACGATTAGAAAAGTTAGACATGTGCTTGGCCAGCTGAGTTTTAGAGAACGTATGGTGCGGCTTGTCCTTCTTACAGCCATGGCAGAACACTAATTTGGGCTGACTTTGGGAATTAGGTCCGAGTCCTGAACCATAACCGGAACTAGACATGTTGAATGCCGTTAGAGACGTGTAGTGTAGCGAGTAAAGAGATGATGGTCATGTTTGACGCAGATCCCGTCTTTTAAGTGAATCTTATAACGTTACACCGAAGTTTGTTGCGTTGGAAACATGCTGAACAATGTCCACAATGACAATTGTTATTTTCTTTAAATTTCTATTATGATCCTCCTGGAAACACGACAAAAATTAAAAATAGACGTTAATTTCCAAGCAGCCAATAATAAGTGAGTAAATAAGTTTAAGCACGAGGACATAGACAAATCAAGTGATGTCAACGCATTAAAAGAGAAAAATGGAGATAATTGAAGGCATAGTTAAGGCTATTCTAATATTTTGTAAACATGTATAGCGTAAGACGAGTTTCTGAGCATTGAATCCATGCACGCTTGAGTCTTTTTACCAATTTTCCTTGCACGTTTGAGTCATTGCATTTCCATAACTTGTAGCGATGTAATGCATACTTATTGTCATAATCATATCCGAGGAGTAGATCGAGCATTAGAAGGTAGTTCAAATCTCCCTCTGGTCAAAAATACATAGGATAAGAGTCACTATTACTATTATTATTACTATTACTATGATAATCATGTTCATAAATAACAAACTCATTCAACATCCATAACTTACATTTCCTGAATTATCAACAAATCTTTCTATTTCTGAACTATAAATGAAAATTGGATTACTATTACTAGAATGAGTTAAACCTTATTTACCATCGGATAGACTTCATTCTTGACATTCCTTGTTATTGAGACTTTTTCTGTCTCGCCCGAACTACGGCGACCAGTATTCTCAAATAGATGTTAATCGAATTTCCGTAAGCTGGTATAGTAATAGATTATCACTTATAAACATAGAACTATTAACATGATTAAATTTGACGCGTTTTTTTAATTACCACTCCCGGTGACTATGACAAATAGTTTGATTCACCTCTCGCAATATTTTTAGCGCTATACTTAATGTTAACAACCAAGTAATATTTTGTAACTTAGCGATTTCAGTCTTATTATCCCACATTCAATGGATGGAATTCTGTCCACGGCCTTCAGTCATATTTGATAAAGAGGATGTTCCATGTGTTAAGACGCAGCGCCCTGGATAAATTTCTGGGAAGAACATGAACGAAAAGATGTTAATGAAGGATTAAGCTTCTACGATCAAAATCGCTGGAAAAACTGAACTCGCACCTTTATTAATCGTTTCAAACAACGTTCGTGGTCCCTTCTAGAATACGTCAACCGCGATAGCAAACGCTTGTTTGTTTCTTTGGAATTAAGTATTATTATTGCAAAGTCTTACCGAATGGCCGTATAAAAATCCATGATACTATAACACGTAAAGAATTGTCCTTAATAATTGCATTGAAAACTTCTACGTTCACATCGTACGGTTTATTGCAGAAAGTCGGATCGGATAACCATTATACTGTTATGCGAGGTAATGGAAATATTTACAAAAAAGTTTACAGCTGTAGACACTTTAGTAGTATTCCATTTGCCCTCTCTTTTAACTGTGTACTATCAGTTTAAGAATAATATTCCGTTTCAATAACTTCAGTTCTCGAATTATAGCCAAATAGACATCAATTAGAAATTTCCATGTTTTAAATCATACAAATCATGAATTCGTCTAATTCTATTCTCAAGTATTCAATTCAGATCATAAATACAATCAAACATCTAAGTAAATAGAAGAGAAAAAAAAATCCGTCGGGAAGGGAAAGCCAAGCTAAAGATTTCTTAGTGCCTTCAATCTACAATATGAACATAAGGGGGTATTAAATATTGTTACAAATACTCGCATCTCTGCCCGTCTTCTTCCCGATATTTTCCTTAACATTAACTGACCTTTCTGTCAATTCTTTATCCTCTTCACTGGTCTTATCTACAGACCCAAGAATGCTACTAGGGACGGCCTCACCCAGCGCATGGCTTAACTCCAAACCAGCCTCATCTGCAACCTGCTGCATAAGGAGATCAACGTCTTCTTGAGGTGTTGACATAGTAGTAGTATTACCCATAGCACCTTCCATGTATTGCGTTTGTACATCGAGGTCTTCAAATTGTGATTCAAATTTATCCATTACCATCGAAATCTGTGTTTATTGATGAGAAGAGAAGAAAGAAGGAATAAGGGATCCGTATATAATAATGCGCGAGTAATAAGCGTACCATAGGAAATAATCTTGTAACGGTTCAATAGCACACCTTTTCAAGATTCATAGTTTCCATCGCTTTGTCCATGCCTTTTACCACATTTGCCATCGATCCCGTAACCTAAAATTGTAATGGGTATTTAGTGTAGGATACCAGAATAAAAGCATCACCCTAATCGAAAATCGTCTGACCTTTTGCATCGTCACTGCTGTCTGCACTCGGCTTGCAACAGCATCTATCCTCGAAGACAACCTTGTCAAATTCAAAGCTTCGTTCTTCTTACGAATGGCGTTGGCCGCATATATACGAGCACTCTCCACATCACCTTGTTGTATAGCCTGCAAATATACTGATTTGTATTCAACGAATTTTTGGAAAAGATAACGGCAATATAGGAGGGAAGACGCACTTTTTTAAGTTTTGCTTTCTCGGTACCTTCATCTTTAGTGGCCTTCTTAGCTTGACGATTAAGTGCCTTTGCTGTAAACTAATAGTATACATATATTAATATACTGAGTATATATTTGAGCCTTTATAAACGTCTCCATAGCCATTATGTATACATACCTTAAGCTGAAATAAACTCTCTTTAATCGGGAGAGAATGACATTTATTAACAATAAAGCTCAATAAACTACATGCACGCGTTATATAAATATTAGCATTATGAAACGATCAATACTGTCGAGCCTGCTCATTTCGTATATTATGTCCTAGTATGTGCTGCGAATGGAGAAGGGAGTTACAGAGTTGGTACAAACTCGGACTTGGGTTAAATCGCACGCCATTGGTCAGAAATAGACGTCTCCTTAATATAAAATTGACCTTTTTGTTATCTTCTTTATTCGACATTATTTCGGAAAGAAGAGAGCCAATTCAATTTTTAGGCTAAAAGACGAGACGGACAGTCGCAGAATGGTATAACATCATTAATTGAACGATTTACTCTATCATCGACTACCAACCCACATTATCAATTTTCGTAATATAGCAATTATTTGTGCTTGTTAAATCTGCTAATAACTTTCAAGTATGTATGAGAAGCAGAGATAAAATTCCATAAGTACACACACGCAACAATGTCTCTGTATCGATACTGGATTGGGTCGGTTTACTAAGATCCAAGACTGAACGTTATTAAGTTCAACAACAAGTTATTGTACTGTATTTTCTTACCACCAATCATCTTGTCTTCTCTAACGGCACAAGATTGCCACCATCGGATATGTAATTCTTAATATACTTTTTAGTTTTGTCTGTAATATCCTCAACTGTCATATTCTTTCCAAACACGTCCACGAACTCTCCATTGCCGTCCATCAAATAAAAGAATATTGAATGATCAACCAAATAGTCTTCTCCCTCTTCCACATCAGGCGGCCGACTGAAGTAAACGCGGTAGGCTTTTGCTACTTTGGCAACTTGTTCAAAGGTGCCGGTCAGACCAACCATATCTTTGTGAAAGTCTTTGAATTTATATGTCTAACAAGTTAGTACACGCGGAGGATAATCGTATTGGGTTAGAAACCATTACGTAAACTTGCCTTTTAGATATTCGCGTACTGCTTCTACGGTATCACGCTGAGGATCACAAGAAATAAAAATGGGAACTATTACTTTACCCACTTCATTATCATTATCTGGACAAGCGTAAGAGTACAGACTTAGCCAACGTATATAACATCAATCTGACTGGTAACACGCGAACTTCTCTCCCCAAATACCTACATAGCCGCTCAATGACTTCAGACATTTTGTCCAGCTCTTCGGGACAAATATCAGGACAATGCGTAAAACCAAAATATACAAGCATGAATCTCCCGCGAAAATCGTTGTTAGTCGTGAGCTTTCCATCTTGATTAAGTAGCTCAAACGGTCCGCCGACATCTGGTTTGCCTATTGGTTGTTTCTTTCGTTCTTCTTTTTCTGATCAAAAAGAATCAGAGCGGAAAAGCGTATATCGACAATCAATGAAAGCGTATTTGCGATCGTTCCCCCCCCCCTCTTTTCACGTCTACAGATATGAACATCATACAGAGGTCAACCTAAAGACACTCAGTGTCCATTCGTACGTTTTTCCAATCGTTCTTTCTCTAATCTGAAGTGATACAACAACCCAGCACCAGTCGCAACAAAAAGTATCAAACTTTTCCATGTGAAAGGCTGGTTGAATTCAAAATTGAAAAAGACAATCAATAATCTTTGCAAAATATTGACTCGTTTTAGAGTTGCAATCAGAAGGGAAAGGCACAAAGGGTGGGGGGATGCTACTAATATTTGCCATACCCCTATGGCATACCGAGTCTTCGCTTTTGTTTGCGACTTTACAGTTTTTGGTTCTGTTGTATAAAATCTGAATTCGTTTTGCGATGGAAAATTTCTGCTCTGTCGAATGGGATTGCTATAAATAATTTGGTAATTCTAGAAGAACGTTATATTAGGGTCAACCGTATGGGCGGGCTGTATGAACATCTGTATGAAGAGAAATGGCATTTGGGAACTTACTCGAGGCTGGCGCACAGGAAACACACGTGCACTCCTTTGACCTATCTCGTGCAAGTATAATCCGTTAAAAATCATATAGATCGAATCTCGCATTTAACCATTGATAATATAATCTCTCACCAACAGTTCTCCACATTTATACAGAGTAGGCACGAACGGGTAGTACACGAAAAAATTAGGATTCAGCTTTTCTTCGATCTGAAGGAGAAAAAAAAGTGATTCGTGTAATATCCATCATGGTGCTTTTCTCCATTACATCTAAAATGCAGGGATTCTCATTCCATTGACAAATAAGGTTTAGTTTACAGCTCATGTGATTTGATATTAACCAATACCACGATTGATGAATAGTGTGCTAAACGCGAAATTTCTGAATATGCTAACGACATCCGAAAGCCAAGCATGACGAAATAGCTAACCATTTTCCATAGGCCGCTCAACTGTTAGATGAACAACGCAGAATTTTAAACTGTATGCATCAATCGTATCTAGTCAATACATATAGAATATACCATGTGTGACGAAATGAATTGCCTCACTAAATTTTTTTGTAGTTCCACAACAATTGCATTAAATTAAACAGTAAATATACCAATTCAAAGCTTAAAACAAGCAAATTTTATTTATTAGTTTTAATAATCGATTTTTTTTCCCATTATTTTCAATAACTAGTTGATAACGATTTTTCATTGATTTAACTAAATTTAGTTTCATCAGAAATATTATTCCAAATTTTGTGGCATCCTTTTTTCTTCATTCTTCTAACGATGCTCCATGAGTTTTCGATGGAGTTTAATTCTGGACTGTTAGCAGGCCAGTCCGTGACTTGTAGGACGTTATTTTAAGAAATTCTTCGAAAATTCTGGCCCTGATTTCTTCATTGGCTCGTTGCTAATCTGGAGTAATTCCAGTCACTACAGTCCTAATTTCATGACCAGAGTTAAGACATTAGAAATGTTACACTTGACGTCACGAAGTCGTTGGAATCTGGCCTATTAATATGCGCAACTACGAAGCCAAACTACAAGCGGGTAACTACGTATCTATGCCGTTGGCTTACGGACGATAATAACACGTCAAATATTCATCCTCTGAAAAGCAACGGACTAAGTACATGTTTATGAGTTAAGTCACTTTTTACCACATCAAGATGAATACATTATTGTATTAATCTATAAAGTACTATTTAGACGTTTTGATGCTTTTGAGACACAAGATATCCCATTCCGTGAATCATAATAACAGCGAGGAAGGTTAAAAGTTCAATAGTCAACTGCTGGATCGTAGCAAAAGCGTTGCATTATCATCAACGACAAGACTGTCAATTCTAAAAAAATATTCTATCGCAATATAGAAATAATGTTACCGAATGAAGATGAAGGTTGCATGTCAGATAAAGGTACAATCTAATCTATGTATGCTACACTAATCGACACAGTAAAATAAGCTTTTCTTTCCGACTTCTAACAACTATTCTTATAGCATATAAAACAATTATGGAACGAATGAAGATTGCGTATGTAAGTGATAATTACAATCTGCGTATTATTATTATTATTATTATTACGTATTATTATTATGTGAAAAGCCAATAAATTATAATCGAGTATTTATCCGCCGCTTTTACCGTGATCTGCATGTAGTACAGAATAATTTGAATAACCTTAAAAAATCCGGCTATGTGATAACTGATATGCCGTATGTAAAAGAAGAAATTTTCAGATTACTTAAAGGTAAGAATGACATAACGTCTTCGCCAAGTGATTTTGACTGTTTATAATACAACACCAAGCTCTACCTTGTTAGCAGCACAATATATGGGCAAGACGAACATATCACATTTAGATATCACATTCGGATTTTTTTATGAGCACATGCTTATCATTGGTTGTCTTTGACTTAAATTGGAAATTATCAGCGTACCCAAATAATAACCTAAATAACCGTGATAATAATCCGGATTTCATCGGGAAAAGCGGGATAACGCGGTGAAAGCGGCGGATGGACGGGAAAAGCGGCGGATAAATACTCGATTATGGGATTGACTCGTCTGATGTAATTTTGAAAAATCGAATGATGAATAGTGCAATCATACGATACTTCGCTGATAACTTTCCTTAGTAAGATTGACTCTTCTGATATTGTTTTGAAAAATCGAATTATGGATAGTGTAATCATACGATATTTCGCTGGTAACTTTCATTGCTCTTCTTGTTGTTGCATGACATCACGGAAGTA
>CAJVPJ010000235.1:0-32999 GCA_910592205.1 Paraglomus occultum | reverse complement strand
GGTGGGACGGTGGGTGTTTTTGGTGTTGGGGGGGGGTGGGGGGGGGGGGGGGGGGGGGGGGGGGGGCGGGGGGGGGGGGGGGGGGGGGGGGGGGGGGGGGGGGGGGGGGCCAATCGGATCGGGATTTTTTCATCTCCGATAACATGACACGTCCCGCGCCCAACTATAACGTCTGCCCACAATCTCGTTTCACTTCCCAACTTTCCTCTTCATACGTCCCGACATCCAACGTTTCGCCAATTCTCTCCCTGATCCAATTCTTGACGTTCTCCTCGACCACCAGTTCCATATGTACTTCCTGAAAAATATCTACAGATTTCGTCTTTTTAAATCCCAGTTTTGTAAACAACTGCAAAGACGGTTGATTCTTCATGGATATTTTGGCCACCAGTTTCCTAATCCCAAGCGTATATATTGCGTAATGAAAGAGAAGAAGGAGAGAGTTTGTCGCAAGACCAGAGTTGCGGGCTGTCGGGTCTGTGTAAAGATGAGTAGATTATTTTTTAGTGGTTAAATGTGAGAGATGGCAAGGAAACAAGCAACGGACATGGAACAATATATATGTTTCAACCACATATGATTAGATCTTGGTTAACAATCTCTCTTTCTTTTGTTCTTACCTGCGATCATAACTTCTACCTCTGCAATGGACCTATCATCGGGATCGTTCAAGAACAAATTCACGTCTCCTACCATCTCTAAATGAAAGCGTCTCACGGTAAGCCCATGTACATGGCAAGTTTTTTGTTGTCGCCATTGAAACTCACTTGAAATCTTTATCAGTTCGCGCAGACTACTGGTAGATTCGTCTGATTTCTTGAGTACGATAAACGTAAGCTCTGTGCATGTGATGGGGGATGGTCATGACTCACATCCATTTGGCATTTTCCTCCTTCTCCTCCTCCCTTTACCCCACCCCGCCCCATTCCAAAACACAAACTTACTGTCATCGTCAATCAACCAACTCTGTTGCATTTCGTATTCTTGCTCAATGGTAAGCGGTTCCGAAGCGGTTAGTTCTTGTATCTCTTTCGATTGCATCCATTCGTGGTAGGTAAGTACATGTTCACGACGATATGGGACCAGTATGACTTTATTTCCATACTTTAAAAAAAAAATTTTTTTTGTGGAATATGAGACTTGATTTGAGTCGAATTGGACTTGAGAGAAACAAACGATTGATACCTACTATTACTAAATTTTCGTTTATCCGCATATTCTTTCTGCGCAATCGGGGTTTCTAGTTCAAGTGTCACAATATTATTGGTACAATGAGGTCAGCTGTTTTCTTGTGATTGGACAGAATGTTGGCAAACGCGCGAAAGGTCTCTCTCGAAACTTGCACACTAGTTCGCTCGGTAAAATGTTGTATAGAACCAAGCTAGAACATTTACACAATCCACGCATTCTGTTAAAAATCAATATTGAGTCGAATAAGCTCATGTGGGACTGTAAAATGTCATATTTACTATATGAATTTCGTTGATGCTGCAGGTTGAATGATGTATTCGGTATAAAAATTTTGATTCTTTGCGTTTTAGAGGTCATTATTTTATGCGACATTATGTGGTTTGTCCATAGCTTCGTGCCTATAATACATTTTTCCTATTTGCAAACAGATTTTTCAATCATTTGTCTCGGTTAATAAAAATAAATCAGCAGTGTCAACTTACTGCAATTAAATCCTCGGATGGTGGTAAGATGTAATCGATTATAAATAAACATACAGTGACTGTTGTTAATATGCCATATGTGATATGACTAATGATCGATCGCTCTTCAAAATATTCCTGTACGAGGACATAAAACACGGTAATTTAAGGAACGTTACTTTTCACCAATAGAACAATCTAAAAAAACCCAACGGGACATTTACTACTATAACCTCGGTAGCAATACAAGTGAAAAACTGATATGACAATAGCAAATCATATTTTAAATTGATGTGTCGAAGATACTTACATCTACTATCAAATATTTAAAAATTAAGTTTTCGATGTATTCTTCTCGATCAGTTGCAACATTGTAATTCTCTAAAGCTTTTGAGATTGTCGTATAAAGAATTTCACGCATAATGTGCGCTTCACATAATGACGACGAACAAGTTGAGAAAACCGGAACACTCAGCGTTGTCGATCCCTTTCGGCAATTGAAAACTACATGGGTAATTCGTCGACTTTCTTAATCGTCTATAGATATCGCAGCGTCCTTCTGTCGTTGTTTCTACATTCAGATATAAAACAAGATTATGCAATCGGTGGTCCGACCATTCCTTGGAATATTCTCCAGTAGACGGTTAGCTTTCTGTTGTAATATAATCGTCGCCTTAATTGTTTTTTAAGAAAAATAATTCCTGTCGATATTTTGTTTTCTCATTCAATTGCTTTTTGGCTAGATATCCCCTTGCTTGTTGCGTTTGGCTTTCTTTTTCTGTGAGAATTGAAGGTATCAAAATTAGTTTTAGTTGGGATGCTTACTGTACTAGCAAGTAATTAAAATCGACATTATAGCATACAATTGAGTCATCTCGTCGCTTCACGTTCTGCTTATCACTCTGACAGTCGTTACTGTATCGTAGCAAAAACCAGCCCTAATGCCGTCAGTTCCATACTTTTGTCCAGTTATTTAACCGAAAATGTTGCAGCTAACAAACTAAAGTCGGGAATCGTAAATAGGGAAAGGTCGACTATATGAATGTCATTTGTAAGTCACAGATTGAAATTTTTTTAACTATGCCGGTAACTTTTTAGTCGTAGTTAACTCACGAGAAATGCAGCGTGTATCTATAGAACAAGTTTATTGAGCAATTAAAACCGATTATTGCTGCTGTATAGAAAACATAGCTGCGATACCGAAAGACAAACTGACCTTACTTGTATGAATATCTGTGTCCCCGTCGGATTAAAATAAAAAGAGACAGACAAACACACCCTCTTAAACAACTTGGTGACTTTTTCAAATGTGCGAGTTAAACTCGACTTTTTTATTTTAACGGTCATTACAAACAATGCGAGTGATAGTAAACTATTTGACAACGGTAAAGACTATCTCTCTGCACGATTGTCCGTGGGAAGAACATGAATATGAATAATAAGATAAATTTGGGAACTGTGCGACGTTATTGTTCAGGGTTTGCTTTCTTGAAGCAGAAACAGGGTTGTAACACTATTTTTGTTGAGGGGTCGAAAAAACTTTTTTTTTAATGTAAAATTTAATTATTAAAAAAGCTAGTCACATTATGTTTGGTGCAATGAATGTCATATGATTTGCCTGATCGTATGATTTTTTCTGATCGTATGATTTTCATACCTGCATATTTGGAATCATACGATTGAAAGGAAACTACCGAATATGTAAATAGCATAACAATGTTAATATATTGGTGTAATAACTCGCCAATATAATCGTTTAAATATTTGAAGCGGAGTATCCGAATATTAATAGCGCGTGGTTTAAGACAAACTTGGAACTTTATGAACGCAAACTGGCCTTGAATCGATTAAGCGTCTCGTCTTGGTCCGACGTGAAAATTTTGAATTTATTGCGATTACTGTATACTGACAAGGTTGGAATAGAAGGGCATATTGTTTAGTTTAAAATGTCTTGTATAAAAAAAAAGTTATTTTGTTTGTTCGAATGAATGCATCAATAAAACGAATAATGGTGACATAAACAGACAATTGACACATGCATTCTCAACCGGGTTATTGGAAAACTAAACGGTATATTTTCGTGAACACACGTTACACGCGGATTATTGCGTAATATGTGGTCATATTAATATTAATATGTATTTGCGTACAGTAATAATCAATATTAAAACCAGAACGAATGGTTGTGGTGGGAGTTACAGGATTCTTTCATATTCGCAGACATTCTTGATTAGAGAGTGAAATTGAATCGTATTATTATTGAAACAATCACAAATACGCATATTACCTATGAAACAAATCTTTTTTTTTGGGGGGGGGGAGCTCAGAATACCTTTCTAACTAGTACCAGAAATTTTTATCAAATTTAAAGTAAAATTTTCCTACAAACGAGCAAATTGTTCTGATTGTCCAAATTGAATAGAATAATGACACTGCCAAGGTGAAAGGTAAAAAGTTCACGCTTCAAAACTCAAGATGCTGCCATCAATACTCTGCTTTTAAGGGGTAAAGCTTTTTGTTCAAAGGTCGTCTTGGTAACAAATGCTTATATAAATGAATCAAGCTAACCAGACAAAGTAAAAAAAGCCGAAACCGAGGATATTTTGTTTTGTCATATTGAGGCCTCCTGGAATGTAATTTACGCCGTAATAGAATGGTAACGACTTTTAAACATTTGACATAGGAATCCAATTGTTGTTTATATAATGCTTTGCTAACATGACTGATTTGTGTAACGTTGTATTGGAGAATGTCGAAAGTTCGCGTGTCTCTCTGAAGAAAAAAGATCTCTGAGCGACGAACAATAAACTTTATAAAGTTTCCCAAGCCAAATGTTCAAAGAGGATAACCAAAAGGCGATAACCCAAAGCTTCTCTGCTGACAAGACCAGACAGAAAGAAAAAAGACATCATAGAATCAAAAACAAGGAGTCCGAAACTAAGATAATCCAAAGTTGAAGATATTTCATTTTGTTGCATTGAAGAATTTCCTTTGGACGGATATTTGCTCGGATAGAAGTCCGCCGGTTATTTTACCTTGTAAGTTAATTGACAACGGGCTCGGAAGCTGGAAGGTCTTTAACTGGTTAGACCTTAGCTCTCGTATGGTGTGATGGAAACTGACGCTGTCCGTCGCATTGACCTTGGTAAGGTTATCATTGTCATATGATAATTGATTCATATGTTTAATACATTAACAGTAAGGTGAGCAGCGTAACGTCAGGGCCAGTTAGACGAGATGGAATGTATTGATGGATGGAACAACTAAACTAAATTAAACATCTCTGGCTTTGACATGGAAACTATTTTTGTTTGAGGGTTCGCATTCACAAGGTTTAGCAAGATCAAACATTGCAGCTAGACATGCACTAGTCCACGGTGAGAAGATTGTATTAATTGAACTGTTTACATGAGCTCTGAATACACGAGTATGTCTCAATAACGGCTTTTCCCCCAATCGTCTGCTAGGCAAGGAGTTCTATCTTTCAAATTCCAAGTATAATTGAACAATCGTTTATTCCATCAGTCGTTATTTTACGAGGGAGTCGCGAGATTTCATCAGGTAATTAATCGACAAATCAAATGTCCTGAATCACTCGGTAAATTCAAGCGCTGACAAACATTTCCGCTCTCTAGCCAACTTGGACCATGTGATTGGGATATCATGGAGAAACATGGAAAACAGGCCTTTGTTCAAGACTGGAAAATATATTGTAACTGCTATGAAAATGCACTCCCCCACTCAAGTTTGCAAGAAACTTGTGACATTTCACAGGCTACATGACATGACGAGAAACAGCATGTATGTTCTTTGACTGATTTTAGCATGACCATTCATCCACGAGGTAAAGTCATACGGTTTGTCCGCGATTAACAAAGCCGTTATTGATTGTCAGGTATGTATTATTATATTATTCGTATGAATAGCATGCTTTCCTACTTGTTATTGAACGGCGGTTGTCTGAACGCAAATCTTTGCTAGGTGCTCTCTCATCAGCGATTTCTATCGTTCAACAAGTGAGTCTCGACTAGCAAAATTCTCCATCAAAGAAGAGTCAAGCTATGATCCAGCGTTTCGAAGGCCTTGAGCAATAGTAATAACAATTATCATACGAGAGGACGCGAGGAATAACGGTGCATTTCCGAAATACGTTCGTGGTTCTGTTTCTCAAAAGGTGGAACGTTGACGCAGATGGTATTTCTTTGTAGTAATTGCTGGGGGAGGGTCAATTGCATGTAGCTTCGTGTTTGCATTTAATACAATGATATCAATTATGCAAATAGAGAGACAACCAGAATCTCCAGATCACAACAACCAATCGATTGACGCAAGACAAATAACTACAGATAATACGCGCTATAAAGGATGATGATTATATAGACGATAGCGGTGGTATGATCGGTTTCTGAACCTATACCATTTTGAAGACCACTTCCATCACGGATGAGTTTTGGGGTATGTTTCGATCTGTGTAGTAACAAAGAGCGATCCTCAATTAATACTAATTTAGCTTAATGATGAAGGTCGACGCGGGACAAATCCATGCTATAATTGTTCGTAGCCTATAATCGTACCTGTGCTCTGATCATGTTGAATAACGTCTTAGGCAATAATTCGCACGCATACGCGTTACTTTATCTGTTAGTACCTAAAACGTCTCAGGTATGCCATAGAGTATTTCTACTTATCTGTTACAGATGCGGATAATTATGTGATATTGTGTGATTAATTAGTTGCAACTATCAGAACGGGAAGGGACAAACTTGCCATCACCGCTACTCAAACTTGAATTTAGTTGCAACAATGCCCATTTCAGCAAGGTTTGTCTCAATATTTTAATACTAGTACTCGGTTTTTCTTTAAAAAAATACTCACGTGATTAACATTGGTAATCATTTATGCTAATGTCAATAGAATACTAAACAAAAAGAGGCGGAACAAACAAGCACATTCATGCAGAGGGAAACAATCCTGTAACATACAGCATGTCAGTAGAACACCATCACCGATGCCATTATCACTGAGATTGTTGGTACATAATAATAAATCAAACACATTACTCAGAACAAAATCAAGCAGGCCAAGCCCAAACCAAATCAATTATGGCAGTTGGAAACATGCGAAACGAGCTACAGCAACACATTACTTGTCTTTGAAGCCCAATTGCCAAGATAATAGAAGAATGCTACTTTATTGGCAGCTACAAAATTGAATTGCCAAAGAATAAACATCATTGAAACAAACTATTGTACTGTTATGTTATACTATAAGATGTATAATTGTAGTTCTAAAAGACGCAAATAATAGTCCATTGTTCATCATAACCACCATCTTTGGAGGGTACCGACACTCTAAACGAACACAAGATAAACTCGGGCCTCGTGACATTGTTTTGCGCTAGTGGCGTAAATTTGGCCGAATCTTTTGAATAAGCATAATTTTTGCGATATCTTATCTAGGCGGGGATGGGCCCCAACGATGCAACGATGCAACGATGCAACGATGCAACGATACAATAATTTTTTGCGAGTATTTGCATTTTTTTTTGTTTGAATGGCGATATTTTAACATTGAAGGGCGTCACCCGTTTCCATAATCAGATTATTTACATCGGACAGCAATCTTATCGTGCTTATCAAAGCATTGCACAGCTTTTCGCAGGATAAGTTGTTTATTAGTTGTTTGCTATTAAGGGACAAGTTCCATCCATACAAAAAGGGATGACTATGGGGGACCGGTATTTCGTGTTGTATGTCATAATGCCCCGAGCCATTTTCACCTGATAAGCCCCTGCTCTCACATAATCAATCTTTTTATGTGAGAGCCTTTTAAAATAAAAGCTCTATCAATTGATACATAGAGGTCGGAGTATTCACTAAAGCGACCAAGCAAGGCACAAGCACATATTTAGATCGTTGGGGAAAACGGGCCAACACTGGCTGCGTGAATATTTTCACAGCATTAGTTTTATTTTTGTTAGGTTAATCTCTTATCTCGCTTACGTTCCAGCAATACACACATACACACATACACACATACACACATACACACATACACACATACACACATACACACATACATACATACATACACACGCACGTAACGTGACCGTTTCATAATTATTTTGTGCCAACAAGCAAATGACGCGGGGGAGCTGCGCATACTCGACACGCCATTGGTCAATAACGAGTTATTTATCAAGAAGAGAGTGAATGGACTATTACAAATATGTTTCATTGTGAAGTTTGCGCCGAGCCGAGGAATAATTACTTTACGTCATTATACTAACAGTGCATAAATTGCACAACAAACATTGTCTTCTCAATTGTCTTCACTTAATTATGCAAAAGATCGATCACTCAAGCCCGTTCTGATTTATATAAATATAATATATATAGTATGATGTTTATTCGGGACGAGATAACTGTACGGCAAGATTACGCACATAACGCCACAACGCACATCTGCGGCGCAATGTCGTTATCAGCATGTCAAACAATCCAATTAGCAAAACTACTATATTTACAAGATGTTAGTAAGAAATTATAAACATATCAAACAAATATCAGTAATAGGCACCCAATGAGGAACGAATTAATAACTGGATATGACCAGGATACGTTATTGACCATACTAATACATTCACATGATATAAATGTTTTTTCGTAACACAAAAGTTCTGGTAAATCGAATATAGATAGTAAAAATAATAGCGATAACTAAAACCAATAAACTTAACAATGAGCATGAACCAAAAAAGACCAAGGGATAATATATAATGGCATTATGAAATGACCCTTCTCATCAAATAAACGACGCCATACATAAAAAAGTTATAACGTAATTCGTTCATTCAAACTAGTAAAACATAATGGAGCGAGAAAAAGGCGGCGGCAATAAGAGCGTGAAAACAAAATAGACATCAAAAAGGAAATTGTGTGGGTTTTATCATACAGGAAAAAGAAAAAGAGACAACTTATCAACTTTAATATGAGCAGCCGAAAGATAAAAAATATAACATAAAGGCCTTTTTTTGTCATCGCCGATGAATAGTACGAGTACAGTTAAGAAAAATGATTAAAGAAAAAATAGAGATGTAGTTCAGTATTATATATTTGTCACCAAACATGTTGAAAATATTTTCCATAAACCGACAATTGATCATACATTATAATTTTTTCTCTCTTCTCTCTTCACCTCCATAAATTAATCATAGAATTCATCACTTACTCGAAGAACGAATTTCCATCGAGCGCTTCTTTAAAGATTCGTTATCCGGTTTTTTGTTGTTAAAGACTTACGTGGGTAAAGAAGAAAAAATAATACTCTTATAACCATAGGGATATGAAATCATTGGTGTCTTTTTGTTTTTGTTTTTTTTTTTTTTGCAGATGAAAAGGAGGAAAATAAAAATAAGAAAATAGAGCTCCTGAAAAAATTTACGGATTGCTTATAATATATATATACAAATGTACATATATATATATAAATAAATTATATATATATTTTTTCATTCACTCTAGTTCGTAGAATAACATTATTAGAATCATTGTCCATGTGCAATAATATTAACCCTCCTTTACAATCTGCACCATAGTCTCTCCAATCTCATTCATCCAAACTCCACACCTTCCTTTCTCTCGTATAAGTCATTCCTTCACATAAAAACACGTACACTCTCTCACACCTCACACCTCACACCTCACACCTCCCACCACTTTTTTTATGGCAACAACAAAGCTCTGACATCAGTCAGCTTGGCCATCTTTGTCTCTACACCTGACATTGCTTCCGAGCTTGATTCGCCATCCTCATCCGGTGAGTTTGGCGATTGGAATTGCCTGGCAGACCGATCAAAGTCATCCTTGTCCGTCACAGACCCATTACTGATATAATGATCGCCTGATGACGGGGATGGTGTTGGGATCTCGTAGCTGCGGTCCTCTTCCGAGCGATATTGCTCGATCTGATTGAGTAAAAGAACGATTTGTTAACGAGAAATATTAGGGTAAGGGGGTGGGGGAAAAGAGGGGAGGGGAGGCGATTAAAGAAGAAGAAGAAGAAGAAGAATAAGAAAGTAGTAGAATGGAAGAGGAAAATGGTATTGATGTGAAGCAATGGGGTTGGTGTGAATAAGAAATGAGATTGTAAAGTAACAAAAAGGTATCACGTGAATTGTAGGTGGTACATAATTAACGAGAAAGAGAGATTTAATTAGATATACTAGTAATATTTTACCGTTGATTGATTACCTATCTCTTGCAACTGATCGTTCAATCACAGTATGATATATAATTTTCTTGTTCTCTCTCTAGCATTCCTACTGCATATATGTTACATATCTCTCTTTCTCACACAAAATCACATTCTCATTCACACTTGTACACAATGCTCTCTCTCTCTCCCCTCTCTCCCCTCTCTCCCCTCTCTCTCCCACATCCCTTTTTTTCCCCTCAGATTTCCTAATTACCTGCGACTCCAAATCTTTGATCTTCTTCAAATAGGACTCGTTTTCCTTGTTCGCTTCTTCCAATTTCTTTTCCAGCTCGTTGATCTTCTTGACACTATCCAGACCTTCCAGTTTCTGGATACGTTTTTCCAAGTACTGACATTTTTCCTGCATTTCCTTTTCTCTTTGCTTCCGGCGATCACGGAACCTAGCCGAAGCACCGGCATTACGACGACGTTTCTCTGCCAATAGTTCAGACGCAGGATCGACCGTTTGAGGATGACGCTGGGAATAGTATGGATGATGATGGAGCGATTGGGGATGATGATGATGATGATGCGGAAGAGGAGCTTGGGGAAGAGATTGCGGCTGCGGTTGTGGTAGCGGCTGTGGCGGCTGTGGTTGTGGTTGTTGCTGTTGTTGTCGAGCTGTGATAGCAGCCGTGTAGAACGGATGTGCCTGTTGATTCAGGTGAGCGCTGGTAGTGGTGGGAGTGGTGGGTGAAGGGTGAGATATCGGAGATACAATGGAAGGGGAAACCGGATGGATTAAGTGTGGATGTGGATGTGGATGTGGATGTGGTTGTGGATGTGATTGCGGTTGCGGTTGCGGTTGCGGTTGTGGTTGTGTTATATGATTTGCAGTAACATGACCTTGTGGATAACTCGTATGATTGTATTCACCGTATGCGTAGTGATTAGCACCCACTTGTATGTTCCCTCGATCAGTCATTTGATATCCATCTACCTGACGCTTAGCCGCCGGAGGTGATTGGATGTAAGGTGGTAATTGAGAAATGTATGGAGGACTAGGGATTTTGTGTTCGTTGGACGGAGACGATAATATCGAGGACGGTGGCGGAGCAAGACATGATACTGGAGGTAGGATAGGAGGAGAAGGTAATTGTCGTTGCGGTTGAGTTGGTTGAAATGTTGTAATTGGAGGCAATAGCTGCGAGGTCGATGAACGAGCCATAGTTGCCTGACGGGAAACGATTGAAAAGGAGAGGGGAGGAAAGGAAACTCAACGTTTATGTTTAGTATAGTGTTGTCGTTATTGAGTAAGCTTTGTAGTATTGATAGTTAGTAGGGGGGTCTCTTAGTCAGTTGTGCTTATTTAGTGATCTTAGTACTAGCCGATAAGACGTTTAGAATGGATTGCAATGAAGGCTTCTTAGAGTTACAATCTTTTTAGTATCGGGTAAACATTAACGGACATGAAAACTATCGACTTTTTTTTTTGATGTCGAAATGTAAGGGAAAAGTCTTATCGCCCTTTTTATTCGAATTTTTTTCTGTTGACAACAAATGAGGCGTGGGGGAGTGAATGTAAATGGTTATGAGATGTTTAGATAAACTACTGTTGAGCATTTCTCCCGAGCCAGTTAAAGGGTTTTTATTTAACTTGTCGCGTGAATAGTTTATAAACTGAATATGTGAGTGTTTGGGGACATATCACTGAAATAGAATAGCCTCGTAGGACCAATGATGCCATTATTGTAATGATGGGAGCAAAAATATTTAGAAACAAGTAAGATGCATATATGATGTAATGCAATATTAATAATGTAATATTAAAATCATATAATATACATACCATGCAATATAAGTGTATGCCGATTTTGATTGGTTGCCTGTCAAGGTATAATATAATATAGTATACGACAAACAACGATATTTGATTATTATTTACGTACTAATAAAACAAAAGTGAACATCTGTGAGTTGCCATGAATAAATAAAAAAATTTTTCATCTCTACGTCATACAATTTTATACAGACTACACTATCTTCATATATACAACTGATAAATAATTATACTGCTCTATTTTAAATTAAAGAATCGACTGTGTATACTAATTATATTACTATTATTATTGTTTGTTCGCTTGTCAGTTCATTCGTTCGTTCGTTCGCTCTTCCTTTATAGCGGAAACTGAATTATCTAAAAAAATCGCAACTTTTAGCTACAAGTCTTTTGGAAACCATCGCCAGTCGAAACTTCCTAATTTCTTTAAAAAGTTTCGTTCCAAATCGAATTTAATCGACTATGCACCTGGGTTGGCAAGAACAAAGTGACATTTCAAATGCTATCACGTTCCTATATCATATAATCACTTAGAAATCATCACACTAGTATCGGTTCCAACTGATAGAAAAGAGCTGATATTATCATCAATACTATACCTTCAAGATCAGCAACAGTTTCGGGGGAGGCTCTCTCTTAACCCGCCTTTTTCGTTTCAACCAGTCGATTTTCTCGTTTTCACAACCATATAGTTTTTTTTACCAGCTGTCGTCGGGTTTTTCTTCGGTGAGATTTTTTTTTTCTTCCGGCTCTCGGGTATTCAAGAAGAAGAAGGGATTGGCTGAGATCCTGTATGCTGACGAAGAAAAGACGTCCGATAAAAGTAATCTATCCCTTTAACAATTGTAATCGGCATTGCGTTATGTGCGAATATCGTCATCTTGGTTTGGAGATAATGAATCTCGATGTTTACTTGCAGTAGATAGAGACTAATTATCATTTATAAATGAGAAAAAGTGTGTTAGAGAGTAGGCGGTCGGCTAAACCCTCATTAATGCATCGACAATCATTTATTTTTATAAATTCCGTGCTATATTTCTCCTTTCAATCAAACTCGCCAGAAAAATGGGTTTCTGCTTTTCTTACGTGATTATTCCTCCTCGTCTTTTCGATGCTAGTTACGCCCCCGGCTTCAATAAAAATAGCCCAACAGTCAAAATGCCGCGGTCGGAGAGAGGGAAAAAAACATTTCCGAATGTGCGATGCCTATGTAAATAGCATGTTGCGTTGAAGAGGTGAGAATGATCGTATTGACAAGACTACTGTGCATTCCTATTATCTATAGATGTTCCCCCCACGAGAGTATCTGAACAATCTTCCCGGAAACCGTTTTCCGAATGCGCGATGCCGAATGCATCATGGTTATAAGCGTGTTGCGTCGAAAGAACGAAATAATCGTAATGACAGGAACTATCTAATACGCATCCTTATCATCTAGCATACATACAAAGCCTATCCGAACCCTTCTTGAGAATAAAATACAATTACTACCTATTTACAAACTGCCGGAAACAATACCTTCAATATGGCGTTTTTCGGTATACGTGAACATTTTGCAAATGCGGAAAATTTTTGGGGGATTTGACTGGCCAATCACTTGACCCTCACGTTACATCAAATGATGGTTTCTCTCGTTGAGATCAAACATTCACCTTCTTTCGCGCTTGCTTTCGCTCCCGCTTCTTTCGTTATATATATCGAACCACCTTCTATTCTCTCATTTGTTAGAAATTATCTTCTGATACTCACTTAATTCCGATAAGGGAAAGTTTATCGATTGATCAACGGCCAATCGAATGTGGTGTTTCCAAACAAGTTTCACAAGGGGGGAGCCACATTCACATCTTAACAACTGAGGGAAAAAAGCATGGAATTGGATATGCGTTCGAGATCGGTGCGACGACGGAAAAAATTGTATTAATGTGACTATTCGGTAATTTTAGGATAATTGCCATAATTTTCAATTGTCACCCATACAAATAATTAGTACACAACTCTGTACTTTATTTATGTACATTACAATAATAATAGACTTACGGAGATCAGTTTAATTTGACCAAATTCGTCATATAAGCATTAAACTAAAAAACCCGACTAAAAATCTCAAGACTTTTTTGAAAGTATTGGCAAGCCAAGAAACAATTGTGCATTATGCGCAAGATATTAAATCTGAAACAGTGTTTGTCCATTATGAACAATATGTACCGATATAAACGTTTACCTTGGATGATTAACAAAAACATTCTAAATAACGGCATTAGGCTATTGATTTACATTGGTCAGTGTCCCAAACTTGCGACACGGGTAACCGAAACACATGTTTGCAGAAAACGGTAGGGAAGTGTGTGGCATTGATCGTCCCCTTTGATTATAAAACAATAAGTATTTATGATATTACAACATATTTGATATTGTTTACTTACTACACTGTTATCATGTATATAACATGTTGGCTAAACTTAAATGCTCATCTGTACTCCCAGGCGTCGAGACCTGGATCGTTTGGGAGTACGTAATCCTGATTTTTTGTCATACAACATTATGCGTAATAATAAAATCTATTAATTTGACATAAATATTTTGATTATCATTTATTACTTGTATCACAAATTGGCGACCTCGAACCTCAAATATCTCTGCACTTATAACATTGGGCGCAAAAGAAAAAAAAAGGGGAGAGGGGCGTTTATATGACGATGGGCAAAAACGATTTTTAGGGCTAATCCATAGGCATAACTTGGGATTTTGATTGGAGAAAAGGAAAAGAGTGGGGAACGAAGCGAGAGACAAGAGAAGTAAATAGGGACAAAAGAAAATAAATTAACCAGAACATCAATGGTTTCCCGAATAGAAGATTCTGCACGTTGTCTTGGCAATATTAATCATTCCATAGACATAGCTCGTTCACAGTTCTTTCATTATCAGCTAAAAAAGCAGTTTGTTCTTGGTTGTCATTAGTGTATGTGATCGACAATGCTAAGTAAAACACACAGCTGCATTTAATTTGTGTGCGACGGGCTAAGTAAACATGTATATTTTACTATCGTATCCGATATATATGCGAATGAATGAATCTATATTCTACTGACATGGTCCCGAGTCAGAAGATCTTATCTCAACCGAGTCTATTTTTTTCCCACCAATCAAATCAATAACAATAAAACAGATGTTGGAAACTGATATTCTTCCTATTGCAGTATTTACATTTATTATCACAGCCAAGGGGAAAAGAGTATGAATCAAAGTGAGTCGGAGAAAGGAGAAATGAATGAGGGGAGGGGGATACAATCACTGCAGACACATTGCAGTCTGTTGCAGGTGTTTGATTATCTACACGTTGTTTACTTTCTCAAGCTCTGCCCAGAGTCAATAAGAAAAGAGGCTTGCGATGACGATCGTCTGGAAACAATATTTCATTGGACAATCGAGTTAATGCATAAAAGATTTATTATTACGTACATCAAATCAATTGTTTATTTTTATTTTTGATGTGTGCTTCGTCATATTTATTACAGATCATCTATTTTCACCAAAATAGAGATGAGTGAAACTCGAAATAATGGATACAATTGTTACACTCGAAAAATTTTACGATATGCAGTCATAAACCAAATAAACTTGTGTTCATTGGTCCTGCTTACGGTATAAATAATAACAATAACAATAAATAACAATAATATTATGTGATTAAGAGTAACGAATGGATTGGGCATGTGAATAAGTCAAGGAAAATGCATATTATGCATGTATACTCATACCGCATATTTAAAAGTTCATAGTCTTTCCCTTGATTTTGCTCTCTTCCCTTTCTCTTTGTTTTAGCAATAACGAACGTTTCCTTTATACTAGGTTCTTTGTCTGTAGGGGTTCCGCTTATTCGTACATTTAAAGTTAATGTGCAAAAAAAAAAAAAAGAAAAGAAAAGAAAGACCAGAGTGGTCTAGAACTACAGATAATTCCATTTTACAAGTTCCCGATCCTTGCAAATGTCTTACATGATTTATATATATATTATTGCTACTTGGAGTCTTAAACGTTTACCCGGTTGAAGATGCTCTTAATTATCATCATTTCAATTGCATGTATGTAATTTGATTACGAATTTACTCTCCCATCGTATTGACACCGGCCGCACACACGTTTCTAGATAAGTCAACAAGATGACTCTGGTTGTGTACGCACTGTACAGATTGACAGCGTGCATCAATAGCGAGCGAATAGTTCCCCCAATAAGTTCAATGAGTTAACAGTATGGTTAAAGGTGACCGTATATGTTATACATTATAACTACTCCATACAACAAATGATCTACCATCATTCGTTCTTCTCTCATCTCTAATATCAAACATTACGCACATAAACCTGTGGATGATGTCCAGTGAACGTCATCAACTGATCAAATATAGCATTGAGGTAGATGGAGCACGAAGACTCGGTTATCAAATGAAATCTTTTATTTAAAGTGATTTCTATCTGAGGTAACTCTCACGTTTTATGGATCTATCTATGTGTAACTTGAGATATTTTATCGACTGAAAAGTATATGATCGTAAGGACGTCTATATAACCCGGAGAGGCGATTGATAACACATAAGAAAAAATCTCTTAAATATCATCTCCCCACTACCGATGTTCGAGACCACGTGATGTATAGATACTAATTATCATCATTCATTGCAGCATTAATGAGAGCAAGTGAGAAATCTTTGTTCAGGTTAAACGCATATAGTATTCTAGTCTGTCGTCCTTATCCATGCAATTACGTATCCCATGCATTGATTACCTATCCGATTGCGTAAAAATTCTTTTACATCGTAACCTTCATTTCGCCACAATTATAACGTTTTTACTTTCACCTGTGCTAGGCGTAAACTTGCATATTGATAAACATATAAATTGTATGATACAGTTCTAAATAAATCTTGCCTATGATTTCCGCTGAAAATAGAACACATTATGCGAGAGCATAGTAAGGTCCTGATTACATAGAACCAATAGACCTATTTCCTTTTAAATTCCAAAATAAAGACCCAATTTCTGAAACTACTTTCTGATTTTTTAAAGTCTGTGGGTACGAAGATTTTCCCCCTGAAAATCAGTGACTAGTGGTCACATGTTATATAATAAAAGAGATAAAGGTACTATGACATCACAATTTCCGAACGTAGATTAGGTTTTACCAAAGCACATGCCCATTTACATACAAAGTTCGCTTGGGGCAGGTTACCCGGCCTTTTCAAGAAATCGGGGTCTCTAAAAAGAGAGAGAAAAAATCTTCATCAGAGATAGAGATGGAAAAGAAAAAACCAAATCACATCAACTGTTAGTAGTAATATACTGTATATAACATTTCATGGTATGGGAAAACGTTTTTTATTGTCTATTAATAAACTAACGATCTTTCTGCAAATGATCGAATCGTTACGTATTTCTTCTATTTCTCTCTCGATTATCCACACATACACACAAACGAACGTAAACAAAGCGTGAAAATTTGTGATTAAAATCAAGCAAAAGATTGAACATTGTATTGGACAACTTACAAAGATAAAGTTAAGATTACAATATCATTATGTCATTCAGAAATCACACGCAGTCAATTCTGCAATTCACCCCCTTATTCTCAATCAAGGGAAAAAAAAAACTCGGGTATCAACTACCACAAGTTCTCTGATTGATGCATCGCATTCCGTTTCAAAATGCTCGCCATTAAGAGACGAAACCGTGTCATTCTGCCCCTTGTTGGAGAAACTCAAATTCTGTGCGTTCCCTCGAGCATGTGCTACTGCTTGCATGCATACAACGATAGTGGGAAAGGTAATAATTGAATGATACCAAAAGATAAGATGAGATCATGGTGTTAAAATTTTTACCTGAACTTTCATCCTCCTGATGGAATTCATGAATATTCGAATTGCCCAATTAGGATAACTCGGAGTCATCAAAGTTTTGTTCTTCATACATATGTATTCACTTTCCAATGCGTCTGGAACAAGATGAGCAGTTGGCGTTCACTTTTGATAATTGCCCATGCGTGAGCATCAATAGAGATGCCAAAGATTAAGAATAGAATAATGGGAATTATTATTTTTTGTTCTTTGGGTTGCTGCCATACCAAATTAATCTTGTCCGAAAGGTCTATTTTGACAAGACGTGTTCTACCTGTATTTGGGAATGTGCTCAGCGAATAAAACATACACATGTATAGTGTCGAATATCCATCAAAGGTTAGACGACTGCACACTGCACAGAATCTGTGTTCGTTTTTTCACAGTGTTTGTTTGAATTAAAATGTTCCAAGATTCATTGTATAAAATAGTTTAGTCTAAAAAAATGGCTTCTATATCGATATAGCAATAACAGGAATAATCTTACACTATCTGTTAGAATAACATTGTATATTGCAAAATTTAATGTGATACTTTTTTGACCCGTGTCAATTCTGAACCAACACAAGCATCACAAATCATCACAAATCGTCACATATTATCAAAACGGACAAGACTGCATGCGTACAAGACAATGTCAGGGCTGAAAATTTGATCATAGATTAAATTAAAATCAACCCACGATCAGTAGGAAGAAAATCTACAGTTTATCGTTAAAAGGATATTTTGGTTAGTGGGTTATCGAGTACGTTCTCTTGCGAAAAACGATGACCAAACTTTGCTGTTATTCACTAGCTATTTCTAAAACTCCAAGAGTCTTGAACTCAAATGATTGCATAATATTTCACATCTATGTATCAAATGACATCATATCATTAATCAGGCGCTAATCTAGTGGATCGAAAGATCCATCCAAACACTTCGCCAGCATAGTTATCAGCCAACACACAATCATAGACAATCGGATAACGCTCGTTGTATAAGTGACATATACAGTAATCAGTTACATAATCATGGTTTAGTGCCTGTGCAACGAATAGCATATTATAGAATTCGAAGAGATTACATTCTTTATAGACATTACACGCGATTGTTTGTTCGTACGTACATATATACTGTGTACCCAATGTACCACTGTACACATATACGCAGGACTTGCAAGACGTATAGCTACAACAAAATAATAGAAAAAGCAAACTCGACGTACGTTCTTCCCATGCGAGGTTATTAACATTAACGTTGATTTTTGTAAGGAATTTCACGTGACATGTGTTATAGATCTTTTTCTGTTAATCAAGCTAATGATAAATTGGAAATAAAAGTTACGGTTTCCAAAAATTTTAAGATTAATTAAATCTTTGAGCTTGACCATACATAGAAATATGGCTTATAAAATATCCCAAACAAATAGATATGTAGGATGAACGAGGTATCATTCCATAAATGACAACCATGATCACAAGCTTTTTCTATTAATATTAACACAGATACAACCATACATGCATATATCCATTTTCTAAAATCTATGCATAAAGTCTCATCAAAAGACATTTTGATTCGACTGTTCAAGAACGTGACTTTTTTCATGAAACAAAAAAGCGAGATGTAAACGCGCGCGCACGATTTATGATCTTTTCACATCATTCAAAACCTTGATTTGCAGCTCTAGAGGTCCACCTTAGCTGTGCTTAATAAAGGACACACAAAATCAAAACCTTGGTTTTTGCAAAGCACCATTTTCTGGAGCTCTTTCTAACAGGACGCATAAAGAGTATGTGAGGAAACAAACAATTTAATTAAAGCGTGGCAATGCGAAGCAACGCATACAAGGATAAATGCGTAAAGCGGCAAGATATAACGCACGGTTTACTAGGAAGATGGTAAAAGTGCTGCTAAAACACGTGTTTTGGAGCGTAGAGAATTTCACAGGAATACCATTTTATCATATAGCAATATATGCTATGTATGTGATGGCAAACTGGTGCTTTCTCTTTTTCTTGGTGGGAGACTTGACCTGTGTATCTATATTATCAGCTACCCAGTACAAATTAAAATAGGCACAGAATGGTAAAGGTTAAAGGAAACCCTTATTTTCAACAACAAATGCTCGCCATTTTATTTGTATAGATTGCTGCTTATCAAGATGCATTGCTTCGGTTGACCGAAACTCTCAAAACCGATGCAGAACTAGAAATTCTACCGTAGCGTGAGTCAGTCTTCCAATTTCTCGGTTGCCAACTTAAAATAAAAAAATCAAGCCGAGTTTGAGAAATATTTTTCTATAATAGACCGCCTCAGTTGAGTACAAAAGTTTTTTGGAATCGTTCGCGCCATTCAACTTTGATAACATTCGCGTCTGCTAAATTCACAACAAACTGGTTTATTATAATTTCGCATACTTTGGCACAGTGTTGTATCAATATTAAAATTTGATATCTGATCTCGCATATATGACAATGAGCAGAAGCATTTTCTGTGCGCGTCAATACAAAAGCAGTTATCGTCGTAAAACTATATAAAAAACTTAATACAAGAGCACGACTCCAACATTATGGCTAGGCAGAGCAGACAGTATCGGATATATTGCATCAATAAAAACTCATTTGCTTTAATAAATATCTCACATCATAAAACCCAAAGCCAAGCTTAAGTAGATAGCACAAATATTAAATGTTAAACGTTTAATGCACGCTATTTTATTCGCAAATAACTTCCTATTTCCTCACGTCAAATATCATTCGCCGGCCGTGTCTTTGAATTGCATTGACATCTCCCAACTGTTTTTCGGTTTAGGCAAATCTCCAGTAGAGAAGAGCCTACTAGAGTATTTACTCTCCTTTTCGAGTTGTGACAGGGGCCTTACTTCATTATGATAAATGGTACTCCAAGAATTATCCTCGTACGCCTGCATAATAAGTCTGTTAATATACACCCAAAGTTCCCATGCACTTGGACGCTTGCCAGGATCGGCATCACAACACCACTCGGTAATTTTTTTATAACCGGTCGGCGCCGAATCAGGCATCGTTGGCCGTAGTCCGCTCAAAATGTCGCATACCAGATATCTATCGAACTGTCTATCTCTAAAAGGCGGTTCACCAGTAGCCACCAAATGCGCAATAATGCCAAAGAATACATGTCTGATTCCTTTGCGAATTTGGCGGTATTAAAGACTTCCGGCGCAATAAAGGGTAAGACGCCTCGAACGGCTGAATTTGACTCGCGTGAATTCACTGATCGTGAGAGACCAAGATCGCATATATATACGTTACATGGTAGAACTGTTCTTCTGTTTCGACATGCACGATAATGTTTCCGCTATGAAGGTCGCAATGCACTAATTCGGCAAGGTGAATTCCATTCAGATGAGATAGAATATCCTTTAAGCACTGCAATTTCATTTTCCATGTCAACTTGTTGATATTTTGATCCAGATAAGACAAAAGACTACCGCGGTTAGCATATTGCATAACGATCATGTAATCGTTTGTTTCTGGGTCTTGTGTAAGTCCATACATTTTAAGGAAACTCGTATAACGCGAGCAGTTGAAGTGATTTCTAAACTGTAAATACAGAGTTCAGATTAGTACATAACTGTTATTTAATAATATCGAAAAGTTTTGTTTACCTCGGAAATGAATACCCGATCACAACCATTAGAGCGTTTGAGAACAACAGTTTCGGGAATGTAATATTCCCGGTTGTTTTTGCACCTGGCAGTATAGACCGTTCCATAACCACCAATCCCAATCTGCTCAAGTTCATCAAAGTTGGTAGTTTATATAAAACGTTAGTTTGTATAAATCTGTCCAATAGTGCATGTACGCTGTAGTAGAGCACCAAGTAATATTCTTTTGTAGTCGGTTCTTGAGTTATGCCAATGATCCAGTAATTATCTGGTGTTAATATTTCCGGATATTCTTCAGTTAACTATTACCAGTATAGGAAACGATATCATAAATAGTCATTACAACAGTCATCAACATAAAATACAAACGTATAATATCAAATCAACCCACCTGATAAAAATCAAACCTCCGAACATCATCTTTGCCGACTATCTTTTTGAGCGTCACTCTTTTCGTTATCAGTTCTATTCTATTTGCTACATGTGTGCATCCATGGCGTAATAAAGTCATCTCTCGCAGGTTTGTCAATCGCGAATATTCTATCCATTGTATGTAATTATCATTTACACTATTGGTGTTGCTCCACGACTCCATGATAAACGAATCCAAAGACTCGTTACCCGTAGTCCAATCGGGAGGTGCTGGTGCTTTACATTCGAAGCAGAACGCATTTATCTTGGGTTCTAATGGCAACGTACAAGCCAGACATAATCCCTTCTCATCTCGATCTTTTATTAGATAATATTTCTGTTCATTTGCATTGTATGCAAATCCAATAGTAACCCAAACGCGAATTTCTGGTTGATCATCACATATCTATGAAATCATTACGAGTCAACGAACGATAATCTAACAAACAATAATTCACAATTGAATAATACCTTGCTATAATATGTCTCATCTGTTAATTCGAGTGGGATTAATTTTACTGCACTTTTAGTAGGTAGACCGTCTAAAGACGCTTGATTAATACAATCATATGGAATCCATTCTAAATAGGCCTCGTTTGCCGAATTGGTTTGCACTTGCGATTTCTTGACATGCTCATCGAGCCTCATATTGACGCCAGGCAATTTATCGGATAATTCTTTATGTCCACACGCGCACCATACAGGACTACACCTGAGTATTCCACACGCAGAACAGAATCCAATCGATAATAACAGTGGTAAAAACGATCATGAGCAACCATATAATAGTTATCTTCATATTTGGTAAATCCCTTTATCATGCTATTGCGATGGAAAAGCCATGTGGAATGTCTTCTGAACCGATTATTGCAAGTGTCGTATTTGTGCGTTGGGAGCGAGTAGCTTTTAGCAAACTCGCTAACAAACGCTGGGGTGCATATTTCATTGTTTCCGAGAAACAGCATCATTACCATTGTTTCATCAATTTTACCAAACAGCGTGTCCTTGGGAACATACTGGATAACATCCACTGGACTTGACTTTATGTCGGAAATTTCCGAGCAAGGAACCCATGCAAGTTTATTATATTCACTTTCTAAGGAGGATCGAATCACGTCGTGTATAGCAGGATTGTGAGTATCTTTAAACGACATGTTTAATAAAGAGGAAAAAAGGGTATTTTGACATTCATCGCCCGTCTCGGTTTTAATGAATGTGGCGTATGCCTTTGTTCAGCTGCAAGCGGTGATTATGGTCAAAAAATGACATTATTTTTCATTATAGTCAATATTCCGACACCTTTATGGTCGCACGGCATATTTCTGCTTATTCTTAAAATTAAAACCGTTTATCGGCATCAGGTATTCGTATCACCGATCCTGAAGGATCAGTAAATATAAAACGTTTGTTGAAGTATCGTAGGTTTGATTACCTAGATTCACATGAAATCATTTGACTCGTGTATGTCACAACTGTTATGGTGGATGTCTAATTAAATATTTATTGAATAACAATAATCTACAATATATTTGCCCTAATCCATTTTACAATGTTCCTTCTCTTTTTACACGTTATCATCAGTCGCAGCAACTGCAACATACCCTCCACTTCTCCTATTAACAGACCTCTCAATAAGAGGTACATCGTATAGTCCATACCAATCAACATGTTGCAGCATCCCACCATTGCCCTGAGTCCAAAAGTCTGCGCAATTATTCCAGCAACCAAAGTCAAATGGGTTATTGTTCTCTGGTACACGATATCTGCGTTTTCTAGACCTTCCAACGAATAGCTTGAGACAACCATTGTTAAATCTATCTTCATACGCCGAAGCATCTGATTGTTCTTGTAGAAGCTGTGCTGCTCTCCCTCCCGGCAGACCGTTATTTCCAAGTTCGTTATTATTCACTCTTGCATGATCTCCGAACCCACTCTCTTCCTCGCCCACTTGTGCTGCACTTGCAGCACCAGGTCCAGCAGATAATGTGGCTAGAATGTTCTCTCTCACTCTTGCGCCTCCGCGACGACTCAGATATGAGTATCGATGAAAGTTTGCCATTTCATTGGTTGTCTTTGCTGATGCAATTTGATATGACTGCATCAAGAACAGACCGATGCTCCATGTCAGTTGTAGTCCAATCCAGATGCAGAGTGCTAGCGTCCAAGTATCGTGTTGGAACCAGGCACATATTGTAGAAGGTAGTACACAGGGCTGGGACGGGATCGGTTGATAAGATGAGGAAGTTGTCGAAAGGTCTAAAAGGAGATGAGGTAGAAGTTAAGAGAATGGTCATGTGACAAAGAATTAATGACATGGATATTGATATTATCATAATGTACAGAACTCACATTCTTTACTAAGATACAGGAAACTTGATACCCCTGCAATCATCATAATAAGAAATATCATAAACGGTCGATGATTTCTTACTCCAATGCAGTTAAATATCCATGGACAATGACTATTACACATGCAAACAGAACAATAATCAATAACTACAACAAACGGGTATAGATGATAATTGATACATATAAGCTTACTGATCAAAGCGGGCCACACATCGATTACATATTTTGCAATGTTTGGATCTTAGGGGTTTCTTTATCTAAAAAGGGCGGACAACATACGGTTAATGTTTAGTGTAAAAAATAGCAATAACGATGACAATACTTACTAAGCATGTTGCACAAAAGTGCCTAATATCCAATGTCCCTTTATTCGCAAGTTCGATAACAAGCTAGGGTGAAATAAAACTGTTAATGGAGCGATAAATTCGCTTGCTTATTATCACAAGAGCAATCTGAGCACGTATTACTGTTTCTGCAATAATTAACAACTTTGCTCTTCCTCATACCTGTTTCTGCTCTTCTTGAGATTGAAATTTATGAATGAATCCTGGGTCTGCCAATACTGCTCTATAGAAACAATACATGGCTATAGTGAACGAAACAAAAAACACAATATTGATCGTCACCAGATACGAAGTTGCTAATAGTTGGCCAGAAATTAACAGGTTTTGTAACCGTCAGCCAATTAAAGATATATATCATTGTAATTATTCAGCTTCATACATCCCAGGTACCGAAGAGATACATCGGCAATTTTTATAACTTCTTTTAAAGGATACAAAACATAACCCTCGTAATCCACGTGAAGGCGACCCAGAACGCACTCGCTTGGAATACACTACTAAAAAAGGGCGTCCGTATCACCGCGTTTGGTAATTGTTTACGTATGAGGATTCGGGATATTATAAGGTATGTAGCAATGTATTCAAGGACTATCATTGGAAGTCCCAGAAACCAAGGAAAATGGACGAGAGTTTGGAGAGATATTGGGATGAGAAAGTAAGGAATGAAGTATATTATCGTATTCGTTGTTCGCTTTTTGGTTGATGGGGAGGGAAGAAGTGAAAAAGATAGGGAAATGCAAATGCATATGATGCATTAACGACAAGTTAGACACACATAGTGACAAGTATCCAATATTGTATATATCATTTGAAATAATTCAACACAAGAGTAACGACAATCTGTTACGACATCATCACTAAGGAACAAACCTCGTCAAATAACGTTACTCTGGGTTCACCGTCGCGTCTTCTTCCCGCCTCACGCAGAGCACTCCGCCAGACGTCCACTTTATTCAATTCCCTCGCCATATCCGCAGGTGTCTTTCCATTTTCCTCTTTTGCCTTGGCATCTGCACCTGCATCCAATAACTTTCTAATACAAAGTTTATTTCCCTTTACAACTGCCCAATGTAACGCAGTAAACTGCGTATTATCGATTTTTGATACTGATGCATTATGCTTTAATAAAATGTCAACGGTAGACGGATCACCTTGATAGGCAGCCCACATTAACGGTGTATGGTGAAGAGCGTCAGGCGTATCGATGTCGATTGATGTATATATAAGGAATAGGACAAGCATGCTGTTCATCGAATGAACGGAAAGGTGGAGGGCATTAAAGCCTTGTCCGTCGCGTAGTGCTGGGTCTGCACCGTGATTTAAGAGAAGAGTTACCGTTGCTAAATTGCCATTTCTGAAACATAAAAATAAAAAATTAATGAAAAGTATATATAATTTTAGTAAAACAATCATATAATGATATTACTCAAATATTGACCGGATAGCTTCCGATAATCACACCATTCCCAAGCTGAATACCCTTTATATAGTTTTCCATCCTCTTCCCCGACTCCAAACCCACCCACAAACCTTGCCGCCCAATGTAATGGTGTCGCCATCAAGTCGCTTCCAACCGCATTTACATCCGCGCCAGCATCAATCAAAAACCTCGCGACAACCACATGGTTAGATATTGCTGCCCAATGCAATGGTGTCGCTCCTTGCTGGTCACGATCGTTCACAGTAGCCTGACCGCTGTTCAAAAGATGAGCCACCGTGTGGAATTCGCCTTGAGCCGCCGCTTGATGAATTGTAGGGCCTTGGTAACAATAAAATAAAGTAAATTAAAATTAGATAGTAGGCATGAATAAAGTAGAATTAGAAGTCTAAAGAGGCAATCATGCCAATTGTTTATAGACCATATCGAAAAATGGAATTATCTAAATAATTGGCTAGCATACATGTACCTTTACCTAATTTATAATACTATTTTTAATAATACCCATCTCCCAGCTCTTTATAAACCGTAATGTTTAATTATCTTTTGCTCTTTTTTTTTCAGCAATGCTCCTTACCACTTTCTTCCTCGGTTTCATTTACATCAACCCAATCGCTTGCATTTTGGTCATTCTCCACCCCACCACCTGCTTTCGCAGCGGCAATCGCTGCATTGAGCTTTGCGGTAGACGAGCCGCCTTCCGCCACCTCAACTCCTACTTTCCCGATCGTAACTTCAACGGTGGGTTTAGCAGTAGACGGGATAAATCCTCTTCCCTTTGCTTTTGGAGGAGAACGCTGTTCGCTATCTACCGGCGGATTATTGTTGTCTGACTCATTCTCTTGTGCCTGAGAAGAGAACATCGATTTGAAAAGAGATACGTGTTTAAAAAATTGTAAAAACTTATGGATTAAGATATTTTACCAAATGTTAAAGTTCGTGCTACTCACTTTTAATCACGTGAAGTTAAACAAATGCGATTGCGCAAACATAGTTGCAGCATGGATACAGTATATTTGTTCCACACGATATTATTTATCTGAAAATACGCAAACCAGTAAATAAAATCAAAGTCGTAAAAACATTTACTTTGATATTAATATAGCTGCGTCAAAAATGAGAATTATTACGTAAGCTAAAAATTTGGATATAAAAATATAAAGTTGACGTTTTACTTGTCGGTTATCATTACACATTTCATATAGGCCTATCATTATTGCTATAAAAAATACGGTTTATATCAATTACAGCATTCTATTAAAGTATTTTAAAGAAAGTGCAAGGAGAAAAAATTGCTCTATACCTTTTAAATAAATGACACCAAAAATTCTCGAAGGAAAAGGGATAACTAGATAAAGAAAAGTCACTTATGCAAAGAACATTAATAATAACCAAGAAAAAAAAACAAAAGCTAGAAACATGAGAATTCTTTATCATTGATACTGTTCAAGTAAAAATAGCAATAGGGACGATAATTTTGGCTCACTGTGCCCAATTCATGACCAGCAAACCTGTATCATTATTGGAAAATAATAAACACACTCTGTGCGGGCTCAGACTATTTGGCAATTTATTTCGCGTATTGTATGGCACATAATAATATCTCCGTGCGTTATTCAAACTGCGCCTATTCAAGTTTTATACTAATACTGTAATTACACAGGTTTCAAACATCAATTATATGGTTGGCGCATGCGCACAACCAGTACACTATATGCTCTTAACCATTCTCATCAACCTTGATCAAAATGGTACCAAAAGACTATGATAAGTTTGCTGGCTGCCAAAATACAGAGAAGAAAATGCAATACTAATGATGGAGCATTTTCCCAAACATATTAGGCACTACTTCTCAACGACTCGTCTTGAAGTCTACGAGTACAAACTTCCTTATGCATATTACTTTTAATTATTTCTTATTATGCAGAATATTCGGAATATGACTACCTGATGTCTAATACCTGACTGCCGCGACCAATACTTAATCTTATTTTAAAGATGTAAAAATTTATATTCTCTCTCTTTCCCCTTCTTTAATTTTTGTATATACAACGCTCCCCATCGACTAATATTGTACATAATTTATCTCTCAGAATCATTCTTTCTGCTTTCTGAGAGCATAACTCTACCCAATTGGGGAACTTTATCACTTTTCATAGGTAATCGCTTGTACGATCTGTAAGATAATTGCAAATGTAGTAACAGCGCTTTTTTTGTTTCAGCGTTTGATTGGCTGATTACGCATTGAATTAAGGTAATTACAAATGTTGCTTTCCTAAAAATTAATTCGTGAGAAATTAAATTATATAGTAATAGCGACTGCAGTATTCGGAGAATACCTCCCTGTACATACTGATAATTGTTTCATACACTTGGTTATCGTTTTTGTTAGTTGTCGGCGAAATGAACTGTCGGTGAAATGATACGGACCCGTTTCAGCAACAATACGTAGCGATATCATAGCAAAAACAAGTCAACAATTTGACACCACCCTCACAGCCACGATAACACTTCTTGTTAAGGTAAAACCAATTTTTACCATTATTACAATATCAGGCTGTGCGAGTTTTCGTACAGTATATGTGAGCGAGTTATAAAACGCGACGGGCCTAACCTGAGGGTTCTCAGCATCGCTTCAGTGATTGGGCTCTTGTGTGACTAGCGCTGTAAACTACAATAATCATCTATATTATAGCTACAACGATTATCACGAATATTCCTGAACCCGACCATTCCTTCTAATGAGAAAGAGAAGTATACTCTATCGCTTAGTTCAACAATGTTATGACTGGCGTCGTAAGTAATTCATCGACACAAATATACTTTCATATAGGCTAAACGACGAATCCATTAGTAATTAACATTACTAATCATCATCGGAGTTAAACTCCGGTTCAGTATAATTATACTTTATACGATACGATATTAACCTTTCTTATTCACGTTAACACATCGGATTTACCATGTTCGTTAAGGAAGTTGTTAATGTTTGTCAACGAAGGAACATATAGTAAAAATGAGCCAACGAAAAAAACTTGTCCCCATTTTGAAACGAATAATAATATTAACGCAGCATCATTAATTCTCATTCATAACGAACGTAATAGCAAGAACGATTTAATTACTACATTAACTTCACGATGATTCTCAACCTTTCGGATAATTTTTAGAATACTTAACATTTCCTTTTACTATAAACAATCGGTTATAATTACCGAATTAGTCGCAATGCAATAATCGAGTCTCAAGACTTTTGTGTCAAACAAGATTTACTTATGTGTTAAATCCAATATTAATGTCGATCGTTAATTCAGCAAAGTCGATCAGTTGCCCACGGCATTTGATGCTAAGTATCTATTGCTCAAGGCTATTTAGCCGAGGAAAGCATGCTGAACAGCGGGTCGGATAGCGACCGTTTTATATATCTACCGCAGCTATTAAAATGCAATTGGATTTTGTGAAATGATCATCACATCGTACTACTCTCAGTTGATCAATTCGTCCCCTTGAATTCGTCCCCTTACAACGTATTGCCCGCTCTTTTCTAAAAACGCTAAGTTTGCTGGTCTTCTGTACTTAAACAATGTCCCGGTCCAGTGCTAGTATTGATGAATTATCAGATACTGATTATGATGCACTTGAGTTGAGAAACAGTGGGGCTGATTATTTGATGCTTGGTCAACATGAAACTGCTTTGGAGTATTTTACTGAATCTTTGGTGTATGAACCAAATAATACATTGGCAACTGGATTAGTGATAGATACTTATTGTATGCTTAATCATATCAATATATTAAATATGGAAGAACACCAAATTAGTTTTTTGAATCTTGATAAGAATAAAATTGGAGATATGAGAGCAACAGCCTTAGCAAAAGCTTTAGAATCAAATTTATCCTTGACTTCCTTGAACCTTCAGTTTAAAGATATTGGAGATACAGGAGCAGCAGCTTTAGCAAAAGCTTTGGAAACAAATTATTCCCTGACTTCATTGGATTTTAATCATAATCAGATTGGAGATACAGGAGCAACAGCCTTGGCAAAAGGTTTAGAATCAAATTTATCCTTGACTTTCTTGAATCTTGCATGGAATCAGATTGGAAATACAGGAACAACAGCTTTGGCAAAAGCTTTAGAATCAAATTCATTTTTGACTTCTTTGAATCTTGTTAATAATAGGATTGGGAATACAGGAGCAACAACTTTGGCAACAGCCTTAGAATCAAATTCATCCTTGACCTCTTTGAACCTTCAGTATAATGTAATTGGGGATACAGGAGCAACAGCTTTGGCAAAAGCTTTAGAATTAAATTCATCCTTGATTTCTTTGAATCTTGGTCCTAATCAGATTGCAGATACAGGAGCAATAGCTTTGGCAAAAGCTTTAGAATTAAATTCATCCTTGACTTCTTTGAATCTTGGTCATAATCAGATTGCAGATACAGGAGCAACAGCTTTGGCAAAAGCTTTAGAATCAAATTCATCCTTGACTTCTTTGAATCTTTATCATAACCAGATTGCAGATACAGGAGCAACAACTTTGGCAAAAGCTTTAGAATCAAATTTATCCTTGACTTCTTTGGATCTTGGTAGTAATCAGATTGATCATACAGGAGCAACAGCTTTAGCAAAAGCTTTAAAATCAAATTCATTCTTGACTTCTTTGAATCTTGGTCATAATCAAATTGCAGATACAGGAGCAACAGCCTTGGCAAAAGTTTTAAAATCAAATTCATTCTTGACTTCTTTGAACCTTGGTCATAATCAGATTACAGATAGAGGAGCAACAGCTTTGGCAAAAGCTTTAAAATTAAATTCATCCTTGACTTCTTTGAATCTTCAGTATAATGTAATTGGGGATACAGGAGCAACAGCTTTGGCAAAAGCTTTAAAATCAAATTCATTCTTGACTTCTTTGAATCTTGGTCATAATCACATTGAGCATACAGGAGCAACAGCCTTGGCAAAAGTTTTAAAATCAAATTCATCCTTGACTTCTTTGAACCTTGATCATAATCAGATTGCAGATACAGGAGCAACAGCCTTGGCAAAATTTTTAAAATCCCTCATTCCCTTGAATTTTCGGTCTAATATATATAATAATAATGTAATACCAGCTTTGGCAAAAGCTTTAAAATCAAATTCATTCTTGACTTCTTTGAATCTTGATCATAATCAGATTGGGGATACAGGAGTGACAGTTTTGGCAAAAGCTTTAAAATCAAATTCATTCTTGACTTTTTTGAATCTTGGTCATAATCAAATTGCAGATACAGGAGCAACAGCCTTGGCAAAAGCTTTGGAAACAAATTATTCCCTGACTTCTTTGGATCTTGGTAATAATCAGATCCAATATACAGGAGCAACAGCTTTGGCAAAAGCTTTAGAATCAAATTCATCCTTGACTTTTTTGAATCTTGATCATAATCAGATTGGGGATACAGGAGTAACAGCTTTGGCAAAAGCTTTAGAATCAAATTCATTCTTGACTTCTTTGAATCTTGCATGGAATCAGGTTGGGGGTACAGGAGCAACAGCTTTGGCAACAGCTTTGGCAAAAGCTTTAGAATCAAATTTATCCCTAATTTCTTTGAATCTTAAGCATAATGTAATTGGAGATACAGGAGCAACAGCTTTGGCAATGGCATTAGTATCAAATTCATCCTTGACTTCTTTGAATCTTGCATCAAATCAGGTTGGGGATACAGGAGTAACAACTTTGGCAAAAGCTTTAGAATTAAATTCATCCTTGACTTCTTTGAATCTTGGTCATAATCAGTTTACAGATACAGGAGTAACAGCTTTGGCAAAAGCTTTAGAATCAAATGCATTCTTGACTTCTTTGAATCTTCAGTATAATATAGTTAGAGATACAGGAGCAACAGCTTTGGCAAAAGCTTTAGAATCAAATGCATCCTTGACTTCTTTGAATCTTCAGTATAATGTAATTGGGGATACAGGAGCAACAGCTTTGGCAAAAGCTTTAGAATCAAAGTCATCCTTGACTTCTTTGAATCTTGCATGGAATCAGGTTGGGGATACTGGAGCAACAGCTTTGGCAAAAGCTTTAAAATCAAATTCATTCTTGACTTCTTTGAATCTTGATCATAATAAGATTGAGGATACTGGAGCAACAGCTTTAGTAGAAGCTTTAAAATTAAATTCATCCTTGACTTCTTTGGATCTTGGTAATAATCGGAACCAACATACAGGATCAACAGCTTTGGCAAAAGCTTTAGAATCAAATTCATCCTTGACTTCTTTGAATTTTCTTGGAGATGCAGTGGCAACTTGGCAGAAGTCTTAATATTAATATTATGTAATAGTAAAACATAAATTAATTGCTCACATGTCAACTCTCATTATCATGTTATTTACCATAAATGTAAATGAGAATAGAATTTTCCAAAGCAAACAGAATACAGTCAACTGCCTATAGTTTAACCCCCTCAGTCCTTGGTCATCATTTGAATTATCATGATGGTCAAATTATCAATTTTCGGCTACACAAACGGGTTAGGATATAACATAAATTTAACATGTCATAGCTATATAAACGTTATGACACAATTAATTGCTCTCCCAACCCCCTATTTTGGATGACGACCATAACAGTATAAGTATTCCAAAGGTTGCCAATAAACTATCAGTATTTGTAACTGCAGAATAAAGTGTAAATATTTTGTTATTCCAAACTGTGTTGTTAGTGTGAACACGATGGGCGTATCCTGAGGGTTCTTCTCAGCATCGCTTCAGTGATGGGCTCCATGTGGCTAGCGTTGTAAACTAAAGCATAATAGCCGTCTATGCCATAGCTTTTAACGTTTATCACGGTCTAGACGAATATTTTCCCGAAAACACCATTCCTTCTAAGGAGTGAGAGAAGCATACTCTATCACTTAGTTCAACGATGTTATAATACTCTTCGCTTGGCGTCGAGCGGCAATGCCATCGTAACGGAACGGTAAGTAATCCATCGACGAATACATATCATAGGCTAAATGACGAATCCATTAATAATAATTAATATTGCTAATCACCATCGGAGTTAAATTCCGGTTCAGTGAATTAGTCAGCAAACCAATTATGAACACTCTCGAATGAGGGAATTCAACTTGTCGAACATTCAATAGAATATTCCCGTTATACAACATGAGCTATTCATTCCTAGGTAGAATGTTATCCATACTCAGTTGATAATAACGATGATAATGTATATAACAATGAGATTACTTCATCGATGTGTTAAGTGA
>CAJVPJ010000234.1:0-33190 GCA_910592205.1 Paraglomus occultum | reverse complement strand
AAAGTTCAAAAAATAATAAAAGATCAGAAACTCTGTCCTCGGACACTCTAAATAATCCAACCGAGAGACAAATAAATCCAACACTCACAGGCGGCCCAAATATCAATGAGGAACATCTTATAACTTTAACGGAAGCAGAATTTCCTCGATTTTTACGAAGTCATTTTGAATGCTTTGACAATGATGTAATTGTCGATAACGAACGCATCGAAATTTCATGTCAGATAAAGCTCGAAATTGACGAATTCTTAAATCCAAAAGACGTCGCTAAAAATTTCGAATTGATGTTGAAAGAGAAGATGGTTATAAATGGAAGTAAGTATTAGTAGGCGAATGCGATTTATATATTTCCGTCAAATAAAATGTCAATATTATATTTATTTAAGTTTTTGGAAAGAAAATAAATCCACAAAAGAAAGAAACAAAATGTCTACGGTTCATTATCTTTGCTCGCAGAGTGAATGTCTGGCGGACTACAAACAGTCCAATCGAAAACGAATTATGCGCTTTAAATGTGAAGGCCAGTTACAAATACGCATAGACTTGCTAAACGGTTATGCATGCATTATGTTAACACATAATTATTTGCATAAACGTCCAAAAAACTCACATAGTTTTCCTGAAAACGTCTGCATGGAGATACGGCAAAATATACATTTAGAACCATTACAACTGCGAAAATATCTTACCAAAAAATTTGACTTATCAGATATTACACCGAAACAGATTTACTATTGTTGGAGTTCAAGCACTCAGTCAGCTTATAAATTCGACGATGATCCAGTAAAATCAGCAATCTATCTTCTAAAAAATGTGTATCGAAGCCAAAACTGTGAACTTAAAATACCTCAGATATTGTTGCCATTGCTTTCTCAACACCGATTCTAAAGTATGCCCAACAAATTGAAGAAGCCCATGTGGACGCGACTTACAAAACAGCTAAAGGTCGCTTCGAATTATATGGCGTCGTCGGAGAAATCAATGGAAGTGGATTTCCTCTTGCGTACTGTTTAATGGATACGAGTAGACATTCGGGTAATAATGAGTCCATTCGGACACAATTACTCATAGAATTCTTCCAGGCGCTTAGGAATCGAAGCCTAATACCAAAATTTATTTTTACCGATAAAGACTTTGCTGAAATCAATGCTGCACAATTAGTGTGGAGACACTCACAAACACGGCTGTGTTTATGGCACATAAAAAGAGCCATTCTAACTCGGTTACGAAGCAAAAAGGAACAGCAAAGGTTTGCATATATTAAAGAAAGTGACCTTAAACGATTCCCTTTTATCGATCCAACGTTTCGACCGATACCTGGAAGCACATCATTATTTTGTCCCGTATCCTTACACAAGTCAGTTGTAACTCTGATAGAAAGACATTTTAATCTGCATCCATTAATACCAATTGATGTGAGTGGTGGTTCTTTGACACCTGATCAAATTCACTACAATTCAACAAAAGAAGTCTATGATTTTTGCAGATTAAATAATCTTTCAGCATTATGGTTTTACCTATTTTCATGTTGGTATTCTGAAGGTAAGTGGGCTCGTTCATGTCACCCACAAATACCTTTCAGCAAAACGACGATGATGATCGAAGCACATTGGAAAGTCCTAAAACGTGATTACCTGTATCGCTTCAACCGACCGCGTTTGGATCATGTAATCTATATTATATGCAAACATCTTCTTCCGCAGCAGGAGAATCGGCTTCTACAATTACTAAACGGCCGTCAATACCCACATTGGTGGGAAGAATTTAAAAGGGAATGGAAATAGGCAGGACAAAGACACTTTTCCACAATGGGGAAAACTATTATACATCAGATGCTTCATGGGTATGTAGTTGTCCCAATTTTCTGCAAAGCCGATTTCTGCTGTGTAAACATTTGGTAATTGCTGCTGGCGGGTGTTCCAAACGGTTAATCTACAATGAAATCAGAAGAGGCAGGGAACGGCCATTTATTAGTTTTGTAAAAGACGATCATAGAGAATCGGACCAAGAGACTAATGATATGCTTCGATTAGAGCAAGTAACCAATGAAAATGATATAGATTCGGTTCACTTGCAAGAACCCATTGACAATGCCACAGTTTCTGAATCTCCCGAGATCGACGTTGAGCAGCTACGGCACGAGATCCAAACGCGAAAAGAATTTTTAGATCATTTAACGGCAGAATTTGAACAGAAAAATTATCAGCATGTCCAAGCGTTACTAAATAGTACAAAACGGATTAATGATATTATGGGTGACATCCAGGAAGCAAGAGAAAAACGTAAGCGAGCTAGAACATGGAAAGATTCTAAACCGTGGACAATGTTTTTAAAATAAATAAAGAATGAGATTAGCTATGCATAGTTTGAGAAGCTATGTAGTTTTTAACTCATCACATGACTTGCAGTTACGTATAAGAAAATTGTCCGTATTCCGCTTCCAAAAATAGTAACGAGGGGTCGGCAATTCCGCAAGGCAATTTCTGGAAATGATCTACAGATCAGCGGCGGAATTTTGGGGGGGTCGCTGTGTGAGTTAGTTGACTGTATTAATACTGCGAGTAGCACACTTTGTGGAATGAAAAATGAAAAATCGAATTAGGGGTTTGTTAAATTTGAACTAAAAGACTGAATATGACAATTCAATGCTGACTAATGTCAACATTACTTGGAAATTTCGTGTTAATATTATTCTTCTTTCTCATTATTACATGAATTTAGTGACTATTCATTAAACATTGTAACTGCTTAGCTAATGGATATAGTCACAATGACATATCATAGTAGGGTGTCCGCTACCAAATCTAAGCAACGAAAAACGCGTTACAAAAGTAATAACACACATTGACATTAATATTTTCCCAATTCATTGATAATTCAAATGGCAGATGGTAAATGTCTGAACTTATATCAGTTAATGTAAATCAAGACTGCAATAATCACGTCGAATTCTCTCAGTCGATTGTAATGAATCAAGATGCGGAAAAGTGCCACGTCTCGCTATCTTGGATTGATCAACGCGTTATGCTCAACAATCCCTGTACCATAACTTTTACAGTAAACGGACATATCTCTATTAGATGGTACAAGGTGAACTTGACATTATAAAACATGATATTGACCGCAACAAGACTATACGAAGACAGGTACGGGGTAATTCAGCGTCTATAACCGGATATTATACAGTATTCAAGTCATTGGGAACGTCAAAGCTTCTTCGATTGGCTCCAAAACTAATCAGCAAGGTTTTCGGAATCAAAAAATTCGCTTTCACCCTCATTTATAGTATCGCTTTCCTCTCTTTCCGTGGTCGTCCTCTTGGGTCAATAAGAAACTATAACACGGGACCCAATTGCTCTGCATGTGATGTCGTGAGTGTTCAATCGGCAGCCGTTAAAATTACAGATATTTCCTTACGAATGGTACGATACCCTCCAGTCATGTATTAAAGTGGTCATTCGATCAATAGTGAAGCAGTTGTTCTCAACTTTTATTAAATCAATCGACACAAGGTCAAATTTTTGAAGTCAAAGCAAAGCATTAAGTAACGCAATATTTATAAAGTTATTGTGGCCCGCCCAGCCCTATTTATATTAAAATAGCTCCTTTTCTATCCAAAGTAAATTCTCACAACATCTTCTTTTTCCCTTCTACATACGCAGCATCTTTCCACAGCATGCACACATCTAGCACACATGACTAAATGATAACATGGTACAACGGCATGCGTTATAGTCTCTTCAAAACACACGCGACACTTCATACTCGCCGTTGCTTTTTCCTTTTTATCGCTCTCCATCTTCTTTAATAACTCTTGTATCTTCGCTTTTTGCCCTGCCACTATGTCGCCTAATTCAATAATTTTCCTCTGGCATGATTGTCGTAAATTTATCTCCCTATCCATTTCGTTCTCTTGCATTCTTTTCTGCCGCACGCTCTCGGTCTTCATGCTTGATATTTTATTTTCTAAAAACTTAATCTCATCGTCTAAATCACGCATTTGCTGATGTTGACGGTCCATAGCTGCACTCGAAATAACGTTAGACTGCTCGTAAATAAAACAAGGACGCGTTTGTGAAAACTGGTTCATCACGCAATAATATCTCAAATTCGAATAAGTCGTATTTGATGCAGAGTTTGGTGTGCTTGATGTCGATGACAACGGGATTGAGATCCTGAGCGGTTTAACCTTGGTATAAGTGTTCGCAGGACATTCAAATGCATGCGCATCAGGACGAGGCTTTTCCGTAAATATTGAATCAAAGAATGTATCTCGTTCATACCCATGACGGACATTGGGGTTACCTCTTGTGTTCTGTTGGTGTTGGTCATCCTCTATCGAATCCTTATGATTTCGGCAGGTGCCTTGAGATACCATCGCTTTCCTACGGAATTCTATGGCTTCATCTTCCATTGCATCATCATCTGGACACTTCTTTCTAGGTTGTTCTTCTTTGTGAGGATGTCGCATAGAATTGCTACCGGGTTGTGTGTTGTGATTCGCATCATTTGTGTTTGATCTATTTGGATTTTGTATTCCGTTACCCCATAATATCCCGGCGTCCAACCCAGTTTCTAAACACCGCCGATTCTGCTGACCCCATCCGGCTTCACCCATAGTTTGAGACATATCAGAGATCTTCGTGGAAGGCTGTGATTGCTTAGTCGAATTATTAAAATTAGAATATCCGCGGCTAGTAAATTTAAAGCCACCATGTTTTTCTCTTGTGTAAGAGTGATCGAAACCGCTATTAGATCTGGAACGCTTCCCAGCGAAGCCATTGATATTGGAATGTCGATCCGACTTACTGTAACCGTTATACAGCTTTCGTGGAGGATCGCGACGTGAATCTAGGCGATATGAAATTGTTCTTCCGTTATTACGCATTTTTTCCGGTAGCCCTCCTTCTCTCACTGACGTATGATTCTCAATCTGATCTATATTGTATGTCTCGTCAATTAATTCTGTCTTCCTGGTGAAACGTTCATCGAAAGAGCTATGTTCAGCGTTTATTGATTCTAATACATTGGCCGGAATCTGGTTTGTCAATGGATGAATACTATCTACGGGTTTCGGAAACGCTACAGATATTGCCCAGGCATGCCAATCACATTTCGGTTTTGCCCCGTCGATTGGATAAAATTCGCAACCAAACATATACTTAAAATGAGTATGAGAATATCGAATCGTAACAGGAAATCCACAGTGACATTTCGGTGTTGGCGGAAAAGCAAGTTTGTAGGTGTTTCTCTCTTCAAAGAATACGCAGAAGGTATAGTTGAAGTATGGGCATACACTGAGCTCAGGATGTCTGGGATCAATTTCGCCTGCCAAGAAACTATCCCAGGCATCTTTGTGAACATGGAAACCACAAACGTAATCGCTTTTGCTTGATTTAGTGTTTATATCAGAACTCTCGTTCCCTGTTATTAGAGACTAACGGTAACGAAATTCAGAAATAGAAGAGCCTGTTAAAAATCGGAACTGAGAAATAGCAATGAGGTATTTATGATTGTACCTCGTTCTCTGGTACTTGTTCTGTGCTTTTAGCGTCATTATCATCAGTTCGTTCTTCGCTCGGTTCTTCACTTTTACCGTCTTCAACCTTGTGATGCATCCAGTGACATTCGTAAAGTAGACCAAACTCTTCGGAGTATGCGAACGAGGCGTCTAATTGACAGAAGCATTGAGGTATGTCCAAATTCCTCCCATGTCCTCTGTCAGCCAGTTCCTCGTTGTTTACTTGAGTATGCATAATTCTTTTGTATACTCCGAAGAGCGTGGACAAGTAGACTATAACAATAGTAAGGTTGTAATTTAAAATTTGTCTCTCGATAGTGACCTTGTATACAAATATATATATATCAGACGTGATTGCCTTTGATTTTTCCAGATAAGAGATGTGTAATCTCTATTCTTGGAAACTTGTACGGATGTGATACGATCTGCCAATCACGCGCTTTATTTCATTGAATCGACTGCGCCCGCCATGCGAACAAACATTACTGTATTCAGGCGTTGCCCAACAAATTCAGCAATATTACAAGATTCTTTTCCTGCTGCATAATCAGAATAATACGACGATACAGTGGAAACAGCTAATCCGGCTATTTTTGCTATTTCCTGACAGTCACGCACGGTAGCCATAAGGCCAGCAATCAATTGACCGCGTCCTTTTTTTAACAAAAATGGTTGAGTAAAGTATCTGTATGGCTTAAACAGATAGGCTATCTCTTGTTTATCTGTCAAGGTAAGTCCCACGCGCGGAGAGTTATAAACGGATAGATATTGTTCGGCGGGATTTTTACCATCACTAATATTCTGTTGTCTCTCGCTTCCGCTTTCACCCAACTTTCTCTTCTTTGTTGCGGGTAATATGCCAACTTTATCGGCGGTAATCGTATTATTGATTGAAGATTTTAACTCGAGGTAGACCATATTGTTGGAGTTTTCCATGTCCTTCAATGCACCTTTTTTAAAAGACCAAATCGTTTCGACCAACTTGCGAATTCCTCCGTTCGTATTGACTCCACAGGCTTTTAAGATTTGGTCAACAACGAGACTAGGGCCTTCGATTACGTCACCGCTTCGTTCATTCTTAATGCTGCGAATCAATATTCCACCGTAAATATTCCTCTTAATAGATCCGAACGTGAGGTCCACACCTTTACGTGTTCCACCTCGATACCCATTCTTCCCAACGCGATGGAAGTACCATTCCCCGCACGTGAGTTGATGCACATCTCCGTGAGTGTAAGGATCAGCATGATTGGAAGCGGTGTCTCGAAGATAGAATTCAACCTCCACTATGGAATATACTTCATCGTTAGGCAGGTATAAGTAAGTATTAACTAAGAGGACGTTTGCTATATTATTGAAGTGGGTGGCGTAGAGATTGTGTATTTCTGATTGAGGTATCCCGCAGGGCACTGGTGGTATCGTCAGCAAAGACAATAGAGGATGTGCTGGTGTCCCACTGCATTGATGCATTGAAGAGATTATCGGATGTCTAAAAAGTGATAAACAGTTTTACACTTATTCGTATTTGTACTAACTTGTTTTAGATTACTCTCGTCGTACAACAACGTTATCCATTGTAATGAATTCTAACTTTAATACGAATTAGTTATTATTATAGTATATCACGTTAGTATTAGACATTAATTTATAATCGATCGGAAAACCCAACGAGTTTATTCATTATCCAACTTGGGAACGAGCATTTATACAAATATTAGCATGAGTTACACGTGACTGATTAATATTTTATTCACTACCAGATACAAATACTAGTAGGGGCTGTTGGTTAAAGAAAAAACGAATACTCGACCAGAATTAGCTAAAGATTATACAGGCAAAAGTCGTTATAATAAAGTTGCTGGGTCAGACTTAATTTTGCGAAATAAGAAAGTTTATAATGTCAAATATTGTATTTATATTATTTATAGTATACATGTACAAAACCTTGGTTGTTTGGTTAATTTGATCTTACTATTGATTGATTTGGCCTCCATCCAACCCAAAGAACATGTGTTTCTTCAAACTCGGCGCTTTGACGACGTAAGCAATTGTTATCCATTGTGAGCTAATACGTTCTTAAATGTTTGTTCGCAAGCATGGAGAAGCCGGTAGTAAGCCATGTGAAAATTATTTGGTGACGAAGAGAAAGGATTGAACGCGTACAGTATATAATGCGGACGAAACTGGCGGTGTTAATCAATTGTAGGCTCGGTATGGAGAAAGGAATAAAACTAAAGTTTTGATATTGTTAACAACGCCTCAGGACAGACAAACGCTTACTACAAACACCAAATACCTCGTCGAGAACTCGAAAGCATATGCGTTGTTTCGTGATAAATTAAATAAAATAGTATATAATTTGGGTATGTCTTGCTTTGTAAAAATTGGTGTCCGCCTTCAACGAGTGTTCAAACATTACGCAGTGAGAAAACGAATTATCATTCTCGTATTAGACAACGCCTCAGTAAAATAAAGTTTTTTTCTGAAAATGAACTGACAACAATGCTTTCTAAACACTGCCGTGAATATGCATATCTTAAAATCAGTCATCTGTTCCAAAAACTTGTAAAAACGCCTCAGTGAATATTATCTTTGTCAAATTCATATTTAATTAATATGTACGATTTTTACAAAACTCCTGTGTACATGGTGCTCGCAATATTCTTAAAGAGTCGGCTTAGGCTGACGTGGAAGCCCATTCCCTTACAGGACTTCGTAAAGAGATTGGTTGTAATGTACGGCCCTCAAAACTCCATTATTTACGTTGTATGTTGGGCACAAGAAAAAATCAACGATTCAACAGATACAGTAGGGAGCATAAGCATCCGTACGCTCCTAGCTTGCTGTGCGGCTGTGTGGCGGGGCCGTAACTCCAGACAGGAACAAGTAAACGCTTTGGAAATTTTCGTGCATGACATCTGTAAAATTTCAGCCCGCCGAAGTTTTTACTTAGAGATATCTCGCGATTTGACCATAAAAATTCAGATATTCATATCTCGACACCTTTCTAACCAAGTTTTGTAATTCTTGGTTTATTTTATTTTATTTTCGGCATCATTAAAATGCATTTAGAAAAAATCACTGTATGATCAAAAGCAAATAATCGTATACGACATGATGATGTTTGTTGCCAAGTACAATAACGATTTTCTTCTAATTCGACCTCAAGAAAAACGCAGAGATTGATTTAACAACAAACAAAATAAACGGTGTGCGGCTTTGATTTGCATTTAATGTAACGGGCTTAAATTTTTACAAAGTCCCTGCTGTAAATCAAAATGGCCGGTAAAAATTTCAAAAAATGGGTTAATTTTACAGAGCGTACTGTATAGAACGCCTTGGATGTCCTTAACTATGCCGACTGGCATTCTTCTGATAATACATATTGAAAGAGAAATTTGTTAGTCGCCAATTATGATTTTACGAGACGTTTTCATTTTTATGCTTCCTCCGCTTATCTCCGCTTGACCGATTACTGCAGCCGCAGAATTTATTAGCATCACTACAAATGATTTCACTACCCCGCAGCAAGAATAAGATCTACAGAAATTTATGCTATAATTTTATAGAAACGAATAATACTATTTACATTCGACTGATGAAGATTACCGCCTACGTAGACAAACAATTCTCACATACAATTTGCAAAGAATTCTCTCTTCTTATTACTAGAAACCACAGTCCTAATTTTCAAGCCAACAGCTTCTCTAATGATGGCTGCGCAACATTCGTGTCATTTGCCAGCTTGTCTCGCTTATTTTTCTTCTTCTTACTTAATACTTTCCTCTTTATGTGATCTATAAGAAGCTGTTCGTTTCCTTGCATGTCGTATTCAAGACAGAATCCCTTTATCGTTTCCTCCAAATCTTGTTCCTAATAGATCGTGAAATGTATTGAATGAATGAGCGTATCACACTCGTATAATTATGTAAATAATAATTCATACCGGCGTCAGACGTAACGTTTGTGTTCCGTATTTTTCCGTAGTAACAGAGAGAATCTTCTCACTCGCTTGCTTCTCGTTATCCTTGCCTCTATCCTCCTTCTTTTCCTGACTGTCAGTGTTTCCGCTCTCGCTCACGCCACTTTCATTATTACTGACACCATTTATAGGATTCGCATCATACATCTCCTTATTCTCAATCGATGGCTTAGTCGGAGCTTCAGTTGACATTGACACTGTAGTTTGAATTACAGAGGACGCGTCCGTTGTTGGGCTGGCAATAACGAGTGACCCATGAGAAGATAATGATTGCGCTTCCGAGTCTAACGTACTAGTTGAGAAAGTCTCATTATCCTTTTCATTATCCTCTAGTTTTTGCTGATCCTTAGTCACATGGCTACCATTCAAAACACTACTCTCATCTTCTAGCTCACTCTGTTCGTTGTCGACCATCTCATATTGTTCACACGGTTTCCCCAAGTCTTTGTCGGTGAAACCGGAAGCAATATATGGAGACGGTATATCAGTCATAATGGGTGAATCAGAGTTTGACTCTGTTGTTTCGTTAACATCCTCACTTTTCTCCTCCACGGAATCTTTTTTCAAATCTTCATTCGTGCCTGACAAACTCTCAGTTTTTTGCGTGCCATTCTCATGGATATTCGAGATACTATCGAAAATTTTCGTTCTCCTAAACTCTGCCTCTGTTTTCCATTGTGGTTTACCTAATCGCACAATCCTTCCTCCCAACGTATCTTTTCGGACATTTGCAATTGTCGAGTCACTACTAACTGTGTCTTCGCTTCTTAGTATCGGTATCGCATCTCTGGCAACACGGCTTTGGCTGCGACTGCTGTTAATAATAGTTGTTTTAGTTGAGCTGGAAAATTCGCGCTGTTTACGAGTATCTTCCAAAATATCATCCTGCGTCATTGTGTGGGAAGATTCATCGTCTTGCCGTGTAGGTGTCCTTGTTATCTTAATATCCGATTTCTTATGTTTTGTTGGCTTTTCATCATCACTAGTTTTGTCTGACGAGTTCGCATCCGAATTTTTTTCGAGCGCCGGCGATTCTATTTGTGGAGTATCCGTGAGTTTCACCCAACCCACTCCATCTCTGTTCTCCCAAAACTCTGTTTGCTTCTGCTCTTCGATTAATTCCTGACAGTAACCTTGCGACTCATCTTGCCAAGAAACAACTTTTTGCGGTGGCGCACCCCACCCCTCCGTATCATCACATTCGAAGGAAAAGCCTCCACCCTTCTTACGCTTGAAATAGAGCGGGACTTTGGGTTCTGGCATTGGGACAGCCTCCAACTTTGAAATATCTGGCGAAATCCAGAACTGTTCTTTCGGAGGTGATTGAGAAGGTTTTGCATCGGCTGTCCATTTTTTAGATGTACCCCAAGCCGAAGCAAGATCTACTGGTACGTGTCCCCAAGCACCCAAGTCTATATCTTGTTTTGAAGACTGGTTTTGGGAAGTTGACGATGCTTCTCGGGGGGTGGGCCACTCGTCATTGTAACTGGCTTTTGTGTTTTGACGTTGGGTCTGGATGGGGGACGAGTTTGATGTAGTTGGCGCGGGATTGTGTACAGGCCATTCAAACTCAGAAGTGGATGTAGAAGGACGTCGGTTCGCAGTATCGGTAGTGCCGTTGGCGAGAGGAGTTGGTGAAGATCGAGCCGATGAAGATGGTCGTGTTGGTTTCTGATTTATTGTCGCGGAACTAGTTGACGCATACGATGAAGAAACGAGTGGCGTAGATAAGATTGGTAACTGAAAATCAGGTGATGGGGTACGTAATAAATTGTCTTTTGCCCTATTGTAAGTACGATAACTAGTGGATTCGGGTTCATCACGTAATACTGCCTTGCCTTTGTCTATCTTATTGTATTCTCGTCTGTGGCTATCGTATTCCCCATCCGATTCTTCTGAAACCTCCTTTTGCCTTTCGATATCTAGAGATAGCCGACTTTCACTTGCTCTTTTTTTAATTCCTATATCTACATCTTCTCTATTTTTCTTTCTATCTCTCTCATTGTCTCTCTCTCCTTCTCTCCCTCTCCTCTCATCTTCCTCCGTGTCTTTCTCCTCTTCCCTAACGTCCCACGCAGCGATAGAAGAAACGTCAGCAAAATCATCGTCTCCCCATTCACCATTGTTCCACCCGTCGTCCTCCAATATTTCAACACGACTTCCCATACCGGGAGTTCTCTTGTAAAGGGAGTTGCCATGTTCATCTGAGGGTTTTTGATGAGAGCGGATTTTGTAAATCCCAATGCTCTCCCATGAGGAATGTTGCTGGGAATTAGTTTTTTGAGATAGTATGCGAGATTCGACTCGAGTGCTCGAATGTGAGTCATTTTGCTTGGTTTCAATGCGCGTGTTTAAACCTGTTCTCTGCCCAAGTTTATACCATAAAACATCGGCATACTTTCTTCTTGATTGTTCTCTTTCGCTGCGCTTCTCATCATCACTATTAGATTCGTCATCTGAGTCGGTATCTGAGTTTTTCCGTAGTGATGCAGATGATTCTGCTCCCCGATGATAAGATTCTGTTGAATTGTTGTACCGTGATGAATATGAATGTGCAGGTTGTTGTCTCTGCGTGGGCTGAGACGATCGAAATACGGATGCGTGGGGTGCAGATTGACGTGGTGTTGGGGGCTGAGAGGAGTAGGTTGAAGATGAGTGATGTTGCGGGCGGTTTTGTGGTAATGATGGTTGATTTAGTGGATGATTTAGTGGATGATTTAGTGGATGATATGGTGATTGTTTATGTGTTGCATCTTCGTATGATGGTTGCTTACGTGATATATCATCATACTCGTCCTGATACCTAAGCTTATTAACTGTACTCCTGGGACTGTATGTTCCCGACGAGTCACTAAAATCTGATGTCGATTCATTTGGCATAGCTGGTGAACTAAATGATAACGGGATAGCTGTCTTACGTGTGTTTTTATCTTTTGCATATTCACCTGAATATTCGTCTACGTATTCGCATTTCTTGTCGTTCTCTTCAATCGCAGCTGTTTCATATAAATTAAACAATTTTACATTGATCGTTGACCATCCAGTTTGAGTCTTTTTAATGATTGATGATATGGAATCTCGCCTTGATGATGGAGCGGATAGTTCCCCAGTTGTCGAAGAAGTTGAACCGTTGTGTTTTGACGTCGAAGGGATTTCACGTGAGCTGTAGTTGTATTTATTACCGTGCTCGTCGTGTATTCGATAAGTCTGTTCGTTCTGGCTGCCTACGCTCGAAAGCGATCCACGAGTGCGATAAGAATCCCTTCTGCCGTCCGATGGATATTCCGTTTGGTAATCTGCGGATGGACGATAAGGGGTCTCATTTTTTGTCTCTTGGTTATTAATCGAAAACTCCCAACGATTCTGTCTGTTTACTGAGTCTTTGTTTTGTGAGAATTTGCCGAATGCATCCCCGTTTGATGTGCGTTTTTGACGATTGTTCTCGTCAGATAGTGTATCGCTTGGTGTATTACTCAAAACCTTTTGAAACGCTCTGTTAACGTCATCGACTGTTACTTTTAATTCGACCGCCAGTGCTTGAATGTCGGATGCAGTCAAATTCCCTGGTCTGGACTGACGAGAAGGTTGATTCCGCCGAGGTGCGTGTGCTAACCTAACCAGATCATCGCCCTCAATAGTACATTCGCGTGATGTACGGCTATGATGACGTTCCTTGGCAAATTCATGATAAATATATGAATCACAAATAGATGGCATGTCAGTGAATGACAGTCTTTTTAGTGACGTTGATAATTGAGAAGCAAACCAATGTACTGCCATGTGCGAAAACTGTCCGCATGATGCGATGGTAAGATGAGTGATTGATCGATTCCCTTGAGCCAAGTATTCAAGACAATTTTCGTTTATCTTTTTACAATGCAGTAGTTCGACCACCCGTAAATATCGGCAATGCTTAGTTATACTCTGAATTCCCTTCTCCGTGGCATATGAAGACCCAGACAATCCAAATGTCTCCAATAGTTTACAAGTGGCAGTTATGATGTCGATCAAGTCGTCATCTATCGGTAAACATTCTAACAATAACGTACGCAGTCTATGTGCTACAGGAGTTAGAAGATGTTTAGTATGCGGGGCGTCTTGATATCTTGGTGAGCATCTCAAGTCCAGGTGCTGTAATCGTTCCAACGAGTACATTATAATCTTAAACGACTCGATAGTCAGTCTATCCCCGCTCAAAAAGAGTGATTGTAATTTAGTACTATTTTCAACAAATCTAGCAACGTTAGCGTCAGTAAGATTTGGACACTGTTGTAGGGTCAGTTCTTTCAATTGGGTGAATCCATTAGCAAGAATGTCAAACCCTGTTGAGGTCATAGTCTGCGTACATAGCTTTAATGATGTCAAATGTGGGCATTTGTTAGCCATCACCCCGGCCAATTTATCAGATAATTTGAATATTCCATCCAGGTGCAGCACACGTAGATCGGTTACGGAATTCATTAATGTATTGAGTGCCCTCTGAGTCAATGAAGCATTCCCAATGACACGAAATTCCTTGAGCCATCCGTATTGTAGTAAACCGCCAATATGTTCATCGGCAAGATTCCATCCGTATATCTTCAAACTCTGCAGATATTCGCACTGGCTGACAATCCTAAATATCCATTGTGGTTTAGCCAACACCGTTCGGCGCATACTTAGATGAACACCCCACATACTCTCTAGCACAGGTGCAAAAGCAGACGTCTTTTCTTCACCCGGAGCACATAGGTCTAATACACGCACTCGTAGAGCACATATTTTAGAATCATTAATAGCCCGTACGAACGCGTGAAATGAATCGGGCGTCTTGAGCAAAGGAGCAGACCAAAGGACCTCACTTGCAGCTGGGAACCATCCTTTGTTTACCAGACAGAAATTGAAACAGTCGGACTGTGTTAAATATTCGGCTATGCTTTTTACCACTTTTGAGGGAAGTCTTAAAGCTGGAGGGTCACTTGGTGAAAGGTCCTCTGTCGCTGTGATTTGAGACCAAGAGTCGCTGAACATTACGAGCAGAGGAAGTGACACGTAGGTAATTGAGAGATTCAGAAAGAGTTGGAGAAAAATTCAACCGAACTTTTGTGTATCGTGGTTATGTTACTCGGTTGGTTTTTGTATCAATTTGGATAATGTTTTTCGTTTTTCCGATAGTTCCGCAGTGAAAAAAAAAACAACTTCTACGCTCGAAATCGAGTCGAGTAGATGATTATCCACACACACACACACTTGTGCATGAACTGAAATCTTTTTTAAGTGTTCTCTCGATGAATACAAAATAGATGGACAATGACCAGAAAAACCAACAACAACTCAGAATGCTATTGTCACGTGTATTATTTGAACTAGTGCAACCATACAAAGGGATATTGTTAATGTCAAAGGAGTATCTATGCACTTTTTTTTTTATCTATCTGAATTCTCATCACAATGTACTTTACATTTTATTTGTTTCTCTAGTTATCCCACCACTTGGGTACATATTACACAATTACACATCTAAGTATTATATTTGACAATTGTGTCCGTCATTCGTTTATATTGTTAGTCTATGCTAAACTCAATATCACGTTATTCACGAAGACAGTTTTGATTGGAAAGAAAAAAGGACAGAGAAAGAGTCCCATAGTAAAATTGTAATAATTGAGAATTATATCTAATTTTCTATGTAAATGTATGTGTATATATCTCCACGAAAATACATGAACTGTATAACGTCGCAATTTCACTAAAATCAAGATTCTCTGTAAATACCCGACACTCGAATAATCACGCAAACAACGAAATCAATATTATCGAAAACAAAACTCCGTATAAAACACATTCGCACATGGCAAATTATCACCCTAATCGCTTCCTCTTTTCTTCTTCAATTAACTTCGCTAAAGCCTCCTCAACTTGGGGATTTGTGAATCCATGGTTTTTGCAAAACATTCTCGCCAAATCTGCAGGATTGTCATTCACGCACACATAAATCGAGTATTCATCGGCCTCTCCTACATCAATATTAATCTTCAACAAGACATCTTTCCGTCCTGATACTTCGTCACAGTAAGTAGGATGCAAGGTAGAAGGAACAGCGCCCGATCCGTGACTTCGCGAACCGCCAACTTGGTAATGTTCTCTTAGTCTATACCCATTCTGCTCGTAATCCCGTTCGTAATCGGACGTTTCATATTGCCCTTCAGAATCTGATTCCGATTCCTGTGACGACGTTTGCAGAGAATCGTTATACGTTCCAGAGCGATAGGCGTATTCCTCTGAGGAGTCTTCGATGGAGGTAGAATAGGATAGTGAGGATTGGGATGGAGATGGGGAAGGGGTGCGTTTTGGGCGGGTGGTGTGAGAAATAGTGTGGGGAGGATAATGGTTGGTTGAATAGTGTGTGGAGTAGTGTGTAGAGTAATGGGATGGTTGCTGAGTGTATTGATTTGGCTGGGTGTATTGAGTATATTGGTTATACTGAGTGTACTGGTTATATTGATTGTACTGGTTAAACTGCGTATATTGATGTGCCTGGTTCCCATATTGAGAATCAGCTGTCGTATCATCTTGCGAAGGGTGGTTGTGGTTTTGATCATGTTGCGATAATTGCTGTTTATCTTGCCTTCCCATTGTTACTCCTTTATCACTTCTCACACCTTCTATCCAACCACCATCACTTCCAATAATTATTATCCTTATAATTGCAATATTTCATAAACAAAACTATAATAATTAACATTACCACTAGTAAGCGATCCAGACTTTGTTCCACCATACTTTTCTCCAACACCGGCATGATTTGAGCGATAGGACGGTGACGATTGTAGTTGATGTCGTTGTTGCTGTTGCTGTTGCTGTTGTTGCTGCTGGTGTTGATAATGTTGTTGCTGCTGTTGAGGTAATTGTTGATCGTATTGAAATTGGTTTTTCGGCTGTAATGGGGAAGAAGTATAACGGGATGATGATTGCGCCGGAGCAGGAGTTGATTTCCGTCGATTTAAGCCAGGATTTGTGGGCGACTTTGAGCGTTTTGACTGTGTCGAGTGACGACTTGGTCGTGAACTGGTTCTCGACACATTTTCTCTGTCTTTTCTGTCTTTATCTTTGTCTCTTTTCTCTTTTGTTTCACATAAAGAAAGTAAGGGCAGTTGTAGTCAGTAAGTAACCATCTTCCAAAGTTGTGGAATCGCGATGATTCTACGAAAAATAATGGCTCGCAGATATTTCCAACAAACTTTGAACGTTGTTCCCTAAGTACTATTCTTTGAACAATCTCATTACCCACCGTCCCTATATTTCTACTGTTTAATGAAAGGTAAAAAAAGAAACATACTTTTTCCGCCCCATTTCTTGTTTTTTCTCTGAATTTCTAACACTTCTTGTTCAGACACTGGTATATAATTTCGTCCTGAACGATGAAGTTGACCAGAGCCTATACCACCCTTTACATTTTCTGCGTCTGGGTCTACTAGCGAATGCCATGCAGACAACTTTTCTGTTATCGCCTTTTGGTCGACATCTATGGAGGATGTGTTATTGGATTGGTACTGCGACGTAGAACTGGGAGTGTAAAGGAAATAGAAGGAAAAATGGAATTAGATGGATTGATATCACCGACCATCAATGAATGCCGTAACTTTCTGATCATATCAATAGTTCAATTTGTAATTGACGGGGCTCATTTTTTGAATGACAAATCATTCATCGTAACCATTATACTGTCGCGATTCTCGCCATCCATTTTTCACGCTCGTATTTACGCGAATATAATAATACACTTACCCTCTAGCAGGACCTCGACTATCTCCAAGTCTTGAGTTTTCCTTGGTATTACCCGTTTTGGTTTTGTTACCTAAAACAGATCTTTTATTCAGCTGGCGGTGTTTAATGGAGTGTCGTTTACTTCCCGACTTACCTCTGTCACTCTCCCATGTTCTTTGCGTTCCCCAGTCCTCGTTACTGTTGCCACCCCTTGAATTAATCCTTTCGTGCACATTACCGCTTTCTCTTCCCTTCGCCGGCCTTCCGCCAGTGTTGTCAGATAGTACAGCTCCTGGAGGTGCATTTGCAAAGACACCTGCTAACGCTGCATCGTAGTTATCGTTGCGCGTTGGTCTTCTGTAAGGATAATTGGGTTGGCGGTCGTAATCCATACGTGAGATGAGAGGACTGAAACGAGAATACGCAAAAATCAAAAATTTTTCAGATGCTAAACCAAAAAGTAGTGAAGGAAAAAACGAAGGTAACTGAAACTAGAAGTATTTTACTAATTGGTGCCAGTGGAAGCGAAGCATTAGTTTGATCAGTCAGCATTTAGCAAGAATGGCTCAGGGGCAATATCGTGGCTGGTGCAAATAATAAGCATATATAATACTCATATACGCCACAAATTATCAGGGGTTGTTACGTGTTAGTGTTGCAAAAAACCAATTTATTGAGATAATAATCACCAAACGAGAAAAAAATAATGATGATATTTTCGTTTGTGAAAATAAAGTAGGGACAATAAACATTGTTTCTTTATAAAATGGTTCGTTGCTCTGCTAATTCGGCTATCTCTCCAAAGGCTTATACTTTTCTTCATTTGTAATACGGTAACACGATGGTCACAAGAACCGAATAAAACTGATTATTATTACTGTATCTCTTTATATATCCACTTGGGGAACAGCATATTATAACTCGTTGTTTTGAGAAAATATTGTACGATTGCTACGTTAACGCAATGACATAAAGAAAATGTAACAATATGTGGAGATGCTGAAAAGTTTTGTCACTGATACTTTAAATAAGAAACTGTTTCATCCTTGAATGTACTCTCCATTAACATCTATACACTATTGCGTCAACTTTGAAAAAATTTCTCATAACCCGCTTTTATCAAATATTTAAATCTCAAAGGAGCAAAAACCGGAATGCATGGGAAATTATGAATTAGTCCCCCCTCCCCGACCGTTCTTCATGAAACGAAAACGTAGTATCGTCGTTTTTGTAAATTACGCAAGGAAAGTAACATTTGAAACATTCGCTTCCCATATCTGCACAAGATACATATTTGACGGATTTGATTTTCCATTTAAATATGGGTACGTCTCTATTGCAGTATGCATAATTTATATAGTTATTTTATCGTATTGTAATTCAATTTATATTAGACCGTCATAAAAATTGTAACAGAATCTCGTTATTGACCCATAGAGCGTCGGCTGATAATAATAAAACAGTGGCATAATTTAAAATCGCTCTGTTTTATATTTATGTTTTTTGACAACAATTTTGTTGCAAACTCTTTTATATGCACAATAATATTGTCATGCGCTCTACTCTATTTCGATATAGATTAAGTAGAGTCGCAAGCAAAGCATAATTTAGTCATCAATATTTTGCTGATTAGATACATTCGTAACAACGATTCAAAATGGTTAGTTATCAGATTTATCCGTTGGAAGAAGAATTTTTGAGTTTACAACAACATTTTATAAGAAATCAAAGTTTGCATGCAGACTCATGGTTGTGTCAAACATTATCTTAATACTTTTTGTTGTTGTTAAAATTGCCGAAACCTTCCAACTACCTTCGACTCGACAGCTAAGGCAATTCTTCGAAGGCTTTTATTCGACAGCTTTAAAATTTTGTTCTCTGTTATGTAATTAATATAACAAAATCTAACTTTCCAAATTATGTTGATAATAATTCAACAACTTGGGGGAAAATCTGAAGCAAATACCAGCACACATTTTTTGGACATTGGATAAGGATACGCAATAAATAGAAAGATGTGTTACATGTATGGGCTTGAAATAAGCGGCTTTAAGAGTTGCAGAGATGTGACTCCCATTGTCTACGTGATGTTACCGAAATAAGATGTTATTTCGAATTGAAGAAAATTGCTATTATAGTCAGCATTAAACAGATCTAGAAAAACAAATGCGTAACATTACGGATCGTACCGAGAGCTGTTTAAATTAGTATTCTTTTTTAGAATCCGTTAAAGTCTTTGACATGCGATTAGGCGTAGTAATGATTGTGTTACGAAATTTCGGGCTACTCTTAATTGAGTCCCTACCCTGATACGCCGACGACCGCCCCTTAAAGTTTTCGTCGATCATGCATAATTCCATATGTAACTTTTGAATTTTTGCTTATACGTGAATTTATTCAACAGAATATTGACGATTTGACCAAACAATCCTACAACATGCTACTTGTCCCTATCGTGAGTATTGGTGATCTTCCATCACATTGATTTGACCAGTTTCTGTTTTCAACTTTGCATTCGATGTCCCAACCGAAAATGACTCCACGTTCAAAGTTAGTCAACTCTGCCATTTCTTGGATTTTTTTTACGAAAAGAGGAGGCGCATTGTAAATGCGCGCATTACATTGTGAATGTTCATGCATGTGATCATGTTTCAATTGATAATCTGCGAAGTGCATATGACGGCTGATCTATGAAAATGGGTAGTTGGTGATTTGGGGTCGAAATTGATATTTGGTGTGGGATATATACTTGGAGATGCTACCTACCCTGTGCCGTTTTCCTGATCTCAAGTGTAATAGTAAAGTTTTTCACAACAGCGGTTAGAAGTTCGGTAGCACGATGCAAGCGAGGTCACCGAAATCTCAAATCCGTATCCTAAAATCCTTGTCGATCATCACAACAATAATTGGGTCGCTTAGATTTGGGGGTGATATGTGAAATGGGGATGATTACCATAAAGTGGCCCAATTTCTTTGAGGATGATTTCCCGACGATCATCTATTTTTGCGAATGCACCATATCGATATGCATTCGCTTGAACTCTATAATAAGATTTACTTACATTATAATACCATATCGTTTACAGCTACGAATTCCGTAGAAAGTTTGTCATAACGCAGATATTGTAGAATGGTAACAATATTTTAGCCGAAGAGGAAATAAAAGAACTAATTGGTACAGTGAACTCTTCCTAAATGCACTCCTTCTACATGCATTATTAACATTTTCTGCGTAACGGTTTATTTATTCATCTCCCTTTGAATGAATTCATGCATAAGCAAACTCAAAAGTTTACATATCAATGTACACCAATAGTGAAAATAATCATGCATGTTAGCACTAATACGACATAGTTTGGCCCTACCCCATACATGTTTCTATCTCTTGAGAAAGGCTGTTGCAGGATTTCTCTTAATTGTACCTTTAAACTTATAGTACTTTTAGAGAATCAGAACGATAACGATAAGATGATTCAGAGATTCTGTAAATGTCGGTCGTATGTTCAATTATAGCAACTTTAGCATTTTTACAAATTGTTAGCGAGTACCGTTACTTTATTTGACTTAAAAATATTTTTTATTGTGTATAAAGACGCGCACTCGAGAAGCAGAGTTAAAATTGGTACCAAAATCGATTGTTTCTATTTTAATAGACAGAGGAGAAATGATTGCGCAGGCGCGCTGTCCGTGTGTACTGACACGTTTTCTCTTTATCACGACACAACTAGACAACTGGGAACATGCCCAAAAATCTTGGTGATTATAACATATATTAATATTAATAACGTATATAATCCTTAAAGTATTGTGATGCCGTGATTCAAATTAGGTACTACTTTCGCAAATTAAAAAAGTTATTCGAAAAACCCCTGCTTTATCTCAAAATGGTAAAAACGCAAGAACTGTCTGTTATTACGCGTGGAGATTATTGAAGCTTACAAAAGAGTGATATAAACAAGCGGAAATTAGTAAAACGCTAGGAATCCCCAGATATGATAGGCCGAAACGTCATCAAAGAGTTTAATAGTGAAAAATGCAGTTGAGAGTAAACAAAGAAGTGGACGGCCCAGTATACGTTCGAATTAATAAAGGGATACCGTCCAGTATACCGGGGTGCATGTAACCAAGAAAAACAGAAAACAGTTGCACAATTTACAGTGTGAGTTAAGTTACGTTTTTGCCGAAGCGGTTAAGTGAAATTACTGTTTGCATGAAAGAGGTTATCATGCTCGTGTAGGCAAACGAAAGTCTCTGGTTACAGATGCAACAAAAAACGAAAACAACGTATCGTCCTCGCAAAGCAAATAAAAAAAAATACAAATGCGAAGACATGTAACCACGAAAGTCAAATCTATTTAGCGTAACCGAGTGCAGTATGTATATCATATCATTTTTATAATTTTAATTTTTAATCGTTTAAATTACCCGCCGAGTTTAAAGAATAAATCAAAGATTGCCTAATTTGACGTGGTCAATACGAGCAAAGTTTATTGATTTATTGAAAAGAGACTAGCAATAATCCAAAGCAAAAAGGATTAATTGAAAACGGAGAGTTTTCTGACATTTGCGTTAAAAGTTAAAAGTATTGATATCCAACAAATCATCTTCTCGATCGGTTTTCGATGACTTTTGAAGTCGTGTGGCGAATTTGATCACCGATTAATGGTTACAGTTTGATTAGATTAAGATGAAATTGCATCGCAGATCAATCCCATCATCAAAAGCTTTCCGATTAACTAGCATAAGCATTCTTCTCACATAGAATCAACCACATACAATAAAACATGGTACTCTTAGTCAACGGCATGTCTGTTATCGTGACTCACATATTTTTACTAATCTCTTCATCTTATGCATATACGCTTCACCCCCTCCCCCGTTCGCTGAACTTTACAGGCAGGAGCATTAGAACGAGCAAAGGCAGAAATATCAAAACTCGGAGACGACGAAAAAGAGAGTGACTATGGCTACGTATTTGCCGTGTCAGGGCCAGGTAATGCTGTCGTACAAGGCCTGTCTTGCTTCTTGCTATCATTCTATGCTTTTTCTCATATCGCATGATGACATTTCCCTGCCGATTAATTTCACAGTTGTAATCGCTGAACAGATGAATGGGTCAGCTATGTATGAATTGGTATGCCGAATTTGTATTCTCATTTTTTGTGCTTTAAAGTTTTGCAGGCTAATAAGACTTATTCTGGCGGCAGGTACGCGTAGGTCATCAAGAATTAGTCGGTGAAGTTATTCGTATTGATGGGGATAAAGCGACTATCCAAGTATATGAGGAGACAGGTAATAAACACTGCTTTGATGACACGTTTGCTCACTAAATCGTTCGATCATTGTCTGTTTCTTTCTTATTCATTACTCGCCAAAACGATCAGACCTACTAACGTTGTTACTATCATTTCAACCCGAAAAATAAAAAGCCGGGTTAACTGTTGGTGATCCAGTGTTGAGGACCGGAAAACCATTATCAGTCGAGCTTGGCCCTGGATTGATGTCCAATATTTATGATGGGATTCAAAGACCGCTTAAGGTTAGTTTTATTTAACTTAAAGTATTAGGGATCAGTAATCACGGATGACAGTTACGTTTAAAGTCTCACATTAATGGATGACGGTTATTTTTACCATAGGCTATTAGAGATATTTCTAAAAGTATTTACATCCCTCGCGGCATTGCAACACCTGCATTAGACCAAAACCTTGCCTGGGATTTCAAGCCAACAAACTTTAAGGTACGGAGGCAGAATTTTTTTTATGTTACTGCCTGTCTGTCTGTCTGTCTGATTTATATTATAACTCTTTCACGAGTAGGTTGGAGATCACATTACAGGTGGAGACATCTATGGCATGGTATATGAGAACTCGCTGGTGAATCAACACGCTATTTTGTTGCCACCTAAAGCACTTGGCACCATCACACACATAGCTGAAGCGGGAAGTTACACTCTTCAGGTATGCTGCGATTGATGGCGTGCTACGAACGAATCGGTATCTCGAATAGAAATTAGCTAGTGCATGGGACTATAGACTCATGTGGAAATTAAATGATAAAAAAATGTTTATACTCCGCTTCTTAGGACGTTGTCCTGGAGACGGAATTCGAAGGACAAAAATCGAAATTTACAATGATGCAGTTGTGGCCTGTGCGATCACCACGGCCTGCTGCCGAAAAGCTTTCCGCAAATTATCCTCTTCTCACCGGCCAGCGTGTATTGGACGCTCTATTTCCGTAAGGGTTGCTTTTTACATTTGAGAAACCGTTAGAGGGAGATTAGTACGCGTTGGAACTAGGCATATATATCTTACGGGCTCTTTTATATTTGTTATTGCTTTCGAACTTGATTACCGTCCCCCTATTTCAAGATGTGTACAAGGAGGAACAACAGCCATTCCAGGAGCGTTCGGATGTGGAAAGACTGTGATTTCACAGTCATTATCGAAGTACTCGAATTCGGATATTATTGTCTATGTAGGATGTGAGTGATACGCGGGGCAGTAATAGCTAGAAATCACAGTATGTGATGAAATAAGAATATTTGAGTGGGAGGTGAATTATGCTAAATAATAACAAGATACATGCAATTTTTGTCATAGGCGGAGAACGTGGAAACGAAATGGCCGAGGTGTTAATGGACTTCCCAGAGGTAAGCCTTTATATTACAGTCCAATACAATCAAGATTATATATATTTTTATATCGCGTAACTTGGTTGTCTAAATCATTATTCTACTCCTTGTGTAAACAAGCTTTCCATCACCGTAGAGGATCGCCAAGAGGCAATTATGAAACGTACTATATTAGTAGCAAATACATCCAACATGCCTGTGGCAGCTCGAGAGGCTTCTATCTATACCGGTGAGCGATTGCCTATTCTCATCTCGTCTCTGTGTTTTAGCTAGACAATCAACATGATTTAAATACCCACTGTTATCTATGGACACTAACATTCCAACATCATGTGTTCGTTTAAAATAAAATAAAATTTTATCTTTAAAAAATAATAGGAATTACGCTGTCGGAATATTTCCGAGATCAAGGGAAAAACGTTGCTATGATGGCAGATTCTACTTCCAGATGGGCTGAAGCGCTTCGTGAAATTTCCGGGCGATTGGCAGAAATGCCTGCGGGTAAATAAGAGAATGGCTAATAATTAGTTGATGTTTTGCGATCGACAACTTGGAGCCTATGCTTATCATGATTATATTTGTGAACTGTAGATAGTGGTTATCCGGCATATCTCGGTGCGCGTTTGGCATCATTCTACGAGAGAGCAGGCAAAGTGACATGTTTAGGAAATCCTAAACGCGAAGGCAGCGTTACAGTCGTTGGAGCGTATCCTTTGATTGTCAATTAATAGCATGTCGTCACGTCAAATAATCTTTATTGACGTCAATAAACCACGGTCCTTACATCAATATCCTTTCGCTCCTTCTTCCTGTTCTGTTCATTAGTGTCTCACCGCCTGGTGGTGATTTTTCGGATCCGGTAACAGCTGCAACACTGGGTATCGTACAAGTATTTTGGGGTCTAGACAAGAAGCTTGCGCAAAGAAAACATTTCCCTTCTGTCAATTGGTCGATAAGCTTTTCAAAGTATGGTAAAGTGCTTGAACCATACTATGAGAATGCGGAACCTGATTTTATTGCGCTGAGAGATAAGACAAAGGAGATTTTGCAAAAGGAAGAGGATCTATCAGAAATTGTGCAACTTGTTGGAAAGGTTGGTGATTGATGTATATTATAGACGTTGGAAATCTTGGAGAGGGGGAGGGGGGGGGGTCTTTTCTTCTTTTTTACAACTCTATCTCTTTCGGTAGAGTGCTCTTGGAGAATCTGATAAAATTACTCTCGAGATTGCAAAGATTATCAAAGACGATTTTCTTCAACAGAATGGATATTCTACTTATGATCGATATTGTCCATTCTATAAGGTAATTCATATTGTATAACTCGAGTCTGTTGTACATGCTGCTGAGCTCCTCAGTGCTAATGCTCACTCATCACATATTAGACGACTTGGCTCCTTAAGAATATGATCGGTTTCTATACAGCAGCCACAAACGCAGTTGAAGTGACAAATAATGAAATAACATGGGCCAAGATTAAAGATAGTATGGGTGAATTATTGTATAAATTGACTTCAATGAAATTCGAGGTAAGTGACAAACCGATGACGGGATATGAATTGTTACAGTTCGTATTCTACTTTTAATGTATTACTTTATCGTCCTTTGCTCACTTATGTTATCATTATTGCTAGGATCCCGCCGACGGCGAACAAGTTCTTCGAGAGAGATACCAGAAGCTTTATAATGAAATCCAAGAGAAATTCAGGCAGATACTAGAATGATGTCAGTCAGATAGAGACTGTATCAGGGGAAGGTGACGTTGACACTGATAGCATATAAATTAAGTGATCCATAGTCGTTTTAATTCAAACTTTGGTGGATCAATTACACATGCACGTTAAGCATATACACGTTCAATCAATACTCTCATTAAATTAAATTTCTCTATTGTCATTTAATCTACACTTATGCCTTGTGTTGCGAGACTTTTCTTTGCTTCGTTAATTTGCTAAGAGAAAATCGCGAGTTAGTCTTTCGATCAACAAACACCCTGCATATAACGACCACGATATAATGCATAGCACATTAATCATCATTTAAATCAGCACGTTTATACTCACAGCCATTAATTCATGATACGCATCTTCACAATCCTTAAACCTGTATACATGATATCCAATATTGCCCAATGAATATGCTCCAAATGACACTAGAGCCCACCACGGTAACTAGAGAAATTAGAGCATAAAGACCGTTGAACGCACAAGAATACATTTTCCACTACAGTCAACACAAGTATCTCTTCTCAAAGGACGTCCATACCACAGGCAGGATATCGATCCGTATTTTCTCTGAACTAGGCAGAATTTGAAATAAGAACAAAAGGTACACTGTTCCAATGATACCAAGGAACGTTGCCGTTTCTGCTGCTTTCGTCATTGACAGGATAAAGTGAATTTATTGCTTGTTGCCCTGACGACAATTCTGACCAACCGTATTTTTAAATTTTGACCCGTGACTCGAGACTCGGTGATTACCATCGAAAATTGCTAATTACAGTAATATACGAAATGGTAGTCTCAGAATTGCTCAGAGACAGTCGATCCAACTCGCACACGTTTCTGTTGATAACTACTGTTACGTATGAATGAACTGTTTGTTTTGGTTTTCGTCATAAATACGCAGCATTCCCACTCTAAATGGGTATATATAATCAAGAACATTCGTCATCCCATGACGGGAATAGAAAGAAAATGTCGAATGTTTTCCCATCGCGCCGCTAATTTGCATGAGGCGTTTTTAAAAGATATTTCTTAAAGGCGAAAGTTACTGATGGCTTGAGAAAAAAGTCGCGTGAATAGGGAACTTTTAATTGCTAGGTCCGATTTGTACCGGAATTTGCCGTGAAACTATTTAATCAGCAAACAATACGATCGGTGGAAATATCGCGATAATCGTAGGAAGAATAGACAAACGTACAGTCTTTATTAATTTGTTGGTTGAGTTTCCTCGTGTGGAATAATAATCACACGGCATTTGTGATCAATTAATATCTTTTGATTTTGAACTAACAAAATTTGGGGATCGTTCTACGCCTTCGGATATACTATTAATATAAGTGAGACTTTTATGCCGTTGGAGGAAGATTATATCATGTGAACTTCATAATATGATGAGAGGCTTCGTAGTCATTCAGCAACTAGTATTTAAATCTTTTGTAATCAGAGAAAGCGAGACTTATCGTTATTGATATTGCCTAGGTATAAAAAGAAAACCAGCAATTAATTGGCACTTCTATATTATACTTGATGGTTGCTGGAGGATTGCGTTTAAATCACGATGACAAAGATATTAAGATGCGCTTTATACAAAATATACCGTTTATTAAAATTGGACGTGTTGCCAGGCCGCCAAACCCAAGCGCAAGATACACGAAATGACGACTATATTTTTCCTTCTTTTTGCTTGTCTATTATTATTATCCTTCATTTGGGGTTGATTATTTTTCACAATGGTACGTAAAGCAATTTATTTATGTAAGGCTCTGTATGCGTTCGCTCGAGGAACTTGTTTTATTATTCAGGACTAGATGCTTTTTATATAAATGTACTAGATCTTCTACGACAGCTTAGCTAAATCCTCTACTCCCAGTCTGACTGAAAGAGGATGAAACTTTCCCAACCAACCACGTAACGTTATCCAACAAAGCTGTCGGTAAACTTTGAGTAACCCATGAAACCAAATGCTCCGAAAATGGATACGCAATAGTTGCGGGATTGTAAGACAGTCGTCGCTTAATTATTTGTGCCAACGTCTCAGGTTTGGTCAGTAACCAACTAGGCAGGGAAACTGGTTGATGGGGATCAGTTGTCATGCGGGTATCAATCGTACCAGGCGTGATTACCGTCACTTTGATGTTATGTTGGCGGCCAATGTACCGCAGATCCCGACCAAAAGAGATCAAAGCGGCTTTTGTCGCGTTGTAGTAGGCCGTCTGGGGCATGAAAAAGTAGCCAGATATTGACGATGTAACTATATCGAATAATTTTTATACGGAAAGGGGTGAGTAGAGGTTAGTTTATATATGTACAAACATATAACGCAACGAATTATTAAGTAAGAATTTACGGATACACGATTCGAATCATTACTCACTCGCAATCTGTCCGCCACGTCTGTTCTTGCGTTTTTCCATCAGTTTGAAACCAGTCATTGCAGTTGCTACCGCGCCAACAAAGTTGACATCTATAATCCGATCCCACTGGTCCTCCCACTCCTTGTCCGTATCAATCGTATATCCCAATTGGCCTACACAATACAAAGTGAGATACTAATATGGGAAATTTATGCCTCTGTTGCCATAACCTTACCAGCATTAGCAAACAGCAAGTCAATATTATGTCGATCATCAAACTCTTTGAGGGTTTGGGCAAGTTTATCAGTATCGGCTACGTCGCAAACTAAAATCTCTGCCGACGTCCAACGGGAGTTTACAGCTTCTGCGACCTTTTTTAGGGATTCTGTAATAGATTGACAAGACGATTGTAGATATTGTGATTTATCGTGAAGTGGTTTGGAGAAAGAACTTCTGGCTTACCCGCTGTGCATTGTATAAATATATGAGTTACAGTAAACGTATATTGTGCAAACAATGACTACTCATTCAAACATACCATCGCGACCCAATAATCCAATAGTGACACCTGGTTTTGCATAGGCGAGAGCAAGACTAGTTCCGATTCCAGAACTGTAGTAAATATATAGAAGTTGCAATGAAACTCGTTCATTTACATAAGCCGGGGATCATGTAATTGAAATGGTAAATTCACCTCGCCCCAGTGATTACGATGCATTTTGGTTCTGATGCCAAAAGGCAACGAACCAATGCAGATGGAGCATCAACAAACATGTAAAAGAAGGCAGCTGGAATAGAGATGAACGTAGTTGTTAGCCAGATTACCCATGCCTCGATAATTGGATGAAAGAACGAGGGTACAGTAAGCGGTGGAAATCTAATCATTGTGGTGATAGTGTGATAGAATGAAGAGAAGAGCAAAACTAGCAATTATTTATTGGAATGATATTTTGAACATGGTACTAATTGATCTTGTCATAATCGCTTAAGATGTCTCTTCATGGCTCTAATACGTTAAAATGACATCAAGTGTTTATGCCATTCCGATTTAGATGAGATAAATATTGCATACGTCTTGTTGATGACAGATTGCTCAAACTTTGCATCATTTATGTATCATACATAGAAGCGTGGGATATTCAATTAAATATTTAAATGCCTCGCCAAAAATTTTTAATCACAATAGTAAAGTAACGAATTGACTTTTCTTTTACCAAATATGAGTCAGGTGTGCTAGAATAATCGGGGACTTGTATAAAAAATGTACCAGAATCGCTTCTAAATTGAATTCTCCAATGACAGCATCCAGAACCACCGGGTGACCCAGTAAGCCTTGCAACAAAGGCTATGGAGCAAGCGTCATCGTCCATCCAGACCTTTAAACCTCTTAACAAGATTCATGAACACGTTCAGGGCTATCATTTTTACAGGCGAGCAAAGACCAAAGACGCGGAATGTTAGACAAAAAGAAGGAGGGAATTTGGAACATGAAAATTGACTGTACAAATAATCTTTTTTATTTAGCGATGATATAAGCCGACAAGTGAAAGCCCACCATTATTGCAGTCATTTGAAAGAACAAGTCCGTCAGTGCGTTATCTACGATTCCGATGCTGACGATGCTCGACTTATTGGAGTTGAATACATCATTTCGGCTGATTTGTTCGACAGTATGTACATATGTGCGCATCATCCTAGGAAAATTTTCAATTATTTTTAACGTTAATCCCTTTATTTACAGAATTGCCTGACGATGAAAAGCTGTTTTGGCATTCGCATGTCATGGAAGTTAAATCTGGCGTCCTTATTTGTCCACTAGCAGCAGGTGTCCCAAAGACTATTGGGGATAACGCCGAGATGAAATATATGGAGGAACTGATCGATACATATGGAAAGGTGAAGTGTAAATGCATGTGAGAAAGGAATGTTAGACGCTATGTGGCTAATTAAAACGTGATATTTTTTTATAGACCTGGCATTTCTGGCAAGTTGATCGTGGCGATGAGTTGCCATTCGGTACGTTCTATCCCGATTTATTTATTTCACACAATCTTCTTATTTAGTGTCATTAAATAGCGTCATCTCTGACAAATCCATTTTGTAGGGCCTCCAAAATTAATGATGTCGATCGTGGAAGAGTCGCAAGTTGATCCGAAATTGATCGAGGCACGTGACAAGCACTACAAGATATCAACAGCGGAGAAGAAAAAGCAACGGGAGCATTTGCAACCAAAACGTAAGGTCGATCCCAAAGCTGATCATTGGATACACAGAGATGATGGAAAGACTTATAGACCGGAGATGGTTTGGGGACCAAAGAAGTAGTAGTTTAATACGCCAATGATTTCGATTAGCAGTTCGATAAATAAATAATGATGAGCTTGTATATAAATAATAAGCCTGAATTATAGCATTCATTGTTTCTTTTCCTTTGGTTTCGTTGTAATTTTCAACAATGTCATTGTCTTGTGTTGTCTCGTCTAAAAATTTCATCCCATGGATGGATACGTCTTTTGCATTTGATTACGTTTGTGAGAACTGTTTTGTGAATTTATTCAAGATTATTCCACGCACTACAACAAAACCACTTGGAATGTTAATAATCTTCCTGAGTAAAAGCGGTTTATGCATGTCTAATTAATATCTACTTATCCGGTTGTCAAAGGGAAGACAATACGTACACTATCGCTTAAGAAAGATAGGGTAGTAAATAATAGTAGTACAGTTAAGCAAACGTGTTCAATGAATTATATTAAAATTACAAGTCGGGCGCATGTATTTGTAATCCTCGCGATATCCATTTTTAAAATTCATTTGCCAACTTCTTATTATCCCTTCTGGAGGGTTTGCAGCTTGTATCTTTTTTAGAACCACTCACAACCTTCTTGCAGGCCTTATAATAGCAGAAGTCCTTATCTCTGTTTGTATCACCGGCGGAATAGGGAAGTACTTCTGGAGTAAGTATTTGCTTGTATAGCTTCAATCCACGTGCTTTATCTGTCATTCGTCTCCTTCCATTTGATTTGCTGGATCCAGCTATTTTACCATCATCACCATACCCTCCGAAATCTTCAGGTTCAGAGAGAGCTTTCTCTTTGGAATCTCTTATTCTGTTGTATCGAGACGACTTGCGTCTATGACTCTTATTTCTCTTTGAACCAGACGCTTCCGTATCGGAGATATTGTGTTTGTCTGAAGGTGATTTGACAACTTGGGCGAACGTTGGCTTGGAATGAGCCGAAATGCATTCATACGCCTCATCTTCAGATATATCTACATCGTCAAGGACGGTGAGGTGGTGGACCGAAGTAATAGTATAGTTTTTAGAAAATTCATCGTCAGAATCCCATTCGTTAATTTCTTCCCAGTCGGGATTGACGTTTGAAGTTTGAGAAGGGAGCTCCATTATTAGATTAAGTTGATGACGAGAGTGTTTTTACAATATATGCAAGTAGTCTTTTACGATATATCTAATTAGGAGTTATTTACAGTGTAGTTGGATTTTTTTTAGCTCGGGGAATCGAGTGTTAAGCGACGGTCTGTCTCCGTGGCCGCCTCTATATACAGTTTTTTTCCGCAGTCAACCGCAGTCGTATAACCTAATTACGGAAGGTTATTCCTTGGCCCGCAGTTGTTGAACCGCAGTTTTGCGTATATTAAAGTTCCAAATTTAGTCCCTTCTTTAATGAGATTGATTTCCAAAAATCGACATGCAGTGCAACCATATCTCCAATACTATTCAAAGTCGGTCAATGAGATAACGATGCGAGTTGTCATTTGTCGGGCCAAGAGCCTGTTGATTTACGCAAGAATGACAAAATATGGCAGAATAATATGTGCGCAGCAAATGACTCATACAGTATCACACTAAGGCTGTACGTGGAAATTGTAACACCCGTTTTTTGTGATTTAGAATAGTCCGTTTACTAGCGTCTAGCCTGGTTCACGCATATGTTCTCCAGTCGAAATTATCTCAATCTGATCACCAATACTTATCAAAGTGCCTACAATCGTAAACGGAACGTTATTAATCGAGAACGATACCTAATTCATCTATAGTTGTGTAACACTCACCAGGTTTCGAGTGGAGAACGTTCATTCCTATAATCGTGGTTACACTCTATAAGTCATTGTTTCAATTAAAATTCGCTGTATTATTACTTGAAACTTACCAAAGCAAGCTTTGTAAATCGCGCCTTTGTCCACCCTACGATAAGACATTAGCGTCTTCAATGGCTGGTTACTCTTTCTTTCACCAGTATCTGGATTCACATTGGGCACTACATGGAGTCCAAAAAACGCGTATGAATCTCGGCTGAAACAAGTTTGATGAGCGAGATAAACGAAACTTACCAGTGCATCTAGTGGATCTACACGTAACGTAGAAAATATTTTCTCTATCCTCTCCAATTACTATTTCCTTCCATGTATCCTCTTCGTAGGGAGCATTACATCCTTTCACTACTATATTTGGCCTAAAGTTACGCATATTCACCGGTGAATCTAGCCGACTATTAAGATCTGTCAACGACTCCTCTGAAATGAGAAGGAAGGGGAAGGAATCTGCAAACGCAACCTAATAGAGTGACCAATTAATAAATCACGCAGAATACAGATGTTTCATAATAATTTTGGCTTCATGACATACCTGCGGTCGGTATGCAAGTTCGTTAGGGGATGGAAGATTCTTTGTAATAGATCTTACATGTTCATCCGGTTTAACGACTAACGTTGCAGAAGTACCCAGGAATGAACTTATCCACGTCGATGCTTCCTTCCCACAATCATAGACAGGAACTACATCATTCCATATTTTAACTTCCAATTTATCGTTGGATTCAAGAGAAGTTCTTTCAGGGCAAATATGATAATAAACCAAACATTAGGCGTTCTGACAAATATATCATACACGAAATGACTCGGAACACGCGATATATAGATGCTGAGTCAAAAAATTACGCGAGCACTCACTTTACGTCCAGTGGAAGTCTTAATTCCTTCTCAACACCTTTCGCAGACAACACTAATTCGCTAATGTCACCGTTGTCATTTACCTCGAATCTTGGCGTTATCATAGCCATCTACATTGAAATCCATCGAAATTCAACAAAGCCTCTACTACAAACACGACATATTTTCCCACTCAGCTCAATAACTGATGTTTCCCATCGATTTACCTTTGGAAAACTCCGCTGTGATAAGAACTTGTTTTCATTATCTACAACCATCC